>JASDQU010011859.1:110040-124678 GCA_032191745.1 Picea mariana | reverse complement strand
TTGAGTGTTTCTCATTGTCTGATCATGTAGTTGTTTTATCTCTCTATTTTCTCTTTTTAGATCATGGATTTCATGTTGGCTTCAGAAACTTGTCTCCACCACTGCTTCTATTAATCCTTTGAATGATTCCAAAGGGTCCATATATTATGTTGAATATTCAGTGCCCAATTTTTCATTTATTAATTCCACATGACCTATAGTAGCTCTTTTTCCTTGTCTTTTCATTCTACTAGTCAGTCTTCATCCCTCATAGTTGTATTCCATATTCTTTTTGAATCTTTTGTGACTTCATTATATAATTCAAATATGTGTGCATCAGATGTTATTGACAGGTTGAATTTTTTTTCTAAATTTGGTTCAAACGACCTGACTGATTTGAATTTTGTGAATGTGATTACCTTGGAAGTGTTGTCTTTTATGTGTATCGTCTTCTTCTTCTTCCTCTTCTCTGTCTTTTTATTCTTTTGTTGTTCTTTATCTTTGTTCTTAGCTTCTTCTTTATCTTGATCTTTTCTAGAGTCATTTATGTTGTTTGTTTGATCATCCTTCTTAGGTTTTCTTTAGTGTTTTCCCCTTTTTTTTCCTCTCCGTTATTTTCGGAGTTTTCTTCATTATTCTTGCCATCATTTCCATTCTTGTCTTGGCTGATTGTATCATCTTGATCTCTTCTTTCATTATTCTCAGGGGAGGTTGATTGATTTTTATGGGGGCTTCCTAGAGGAGGACTTTTTCTTTTAGGTGTTCATTTCTCAGTGTAACTTTCCCATTTGTCCTCTATGCCAGTGTCCAGGACCAACTTCTCTAGTCTAGTCTTTGTATCATGCTCCTTATTCGTCCATAATTTGTGATGATATTTTCCTATTTCCTTTTYGGTTTTCCTAGGGAGTTCMAATTCACCCGTTGGCTAGTGATAGGCTTGTTATTATCTCATTTATGTGATGGGATTGTGTCTTCTAACCCCTGATTGTGCCTATCCCCTTGAATTTCAACATCTTTGTGTGCTTGTGAATAATTTATTTTTATGAATGCACTAGGATGCCTGATTGATTTGCTTTAGTCCTATTGGTTTTTCCTTGATTTAAGTCGGGTGGATTCGACTTACTTGCATGGGTTGACTCAACTAAACGATGCTTTGTGCCTACTCTATTTTTCATTGTTACTTCGACTTCATCTAAGTCGAGGTGGCTTGATTTATCTTCGTCACTTTCATTGGGTGGCTATTCCAAAATTGTGTCTTCAGAAGACACTTAACGATGTCCTCGCTTTATTTTATTTTTCTTCTTAGGAACCTTTTTCACTGGTGTTCTTTCTTCAATGATTGGAATAGGGTTGACCGGAGGTGATTCCCTAGTTAGGTTGATTGTGCTCACCCTAGTTCTTTGTATCATAGGGTTGATACTTGGATTCAGTTGGTTTGTTTTTTGTTGGTGTGTTTTGGAATCATTTGTCCAACCTGTGCTCACCTCTTGTTTATCTTCTAATCTTTGTTTTTTTTTGGTGTTGGGTTTCAACCTTCTTATCGAGGGTGACTTTACCTATTCATGTTTCAACACATTTTTCATTGATGTTGGTCATAGCTTCTTGAAAGGTTGGCCCAATACTAGATTTTAATATATTTCTAGTTATTGTTGCATCTRTCAGGTCTTCTTTTCTTGTTGCTTGAACTACTAGGATATCCTATTTGTAAAGKCAACAATATTTTATTTCATGGCAGGGTCGTCGAAGTTAAGTGAAGTGTCCAATTGAAATGTCTCTCGTCAAATGATATGCATGTATTCTAGAGCTGTGTCAGGGTTGGGAAAAAAAATTCCTTTTGATGTTCTCTCCTATTGCTTCCTTTTAACATGAGTCTATTTTACAGGAGTTCCCTTTTCCATGCCCAAGTCTTTGAAAAATGGAATGGTATACAATGTTTCTTCTCTCTCCTCTTCATGTTCAACATCTGTGAGGGGTGTTATTAAGTTCAAGACTCCATGGATCACCTCTAGTGGGATTTCTAGTTGATATCCTAGCTGTCTTTCAGGCTCTTGAAAAACCCGCAGCCTGGTCGGTTGATATTATAGGTCCTTTAGTGTTGGCCCATCCCGAACTCCACAACAGACTCTAGTGTTGTCAATATTGAGTTGGATGTGGGAATTTTGTGGTAATGCTTGTCGAACTATATGTTTGACCCTCCATCTATTAGCTACATTTTTTAGGTTGGTGACCCAACTTCTGAACATTTCGTTTGATGGTAGGGAGTCGAACGAGTCGACTTCTCCTAGGGAAAAAATCCTAGAATTCTCCATGTCTAGGATTTGCTTTATTGTGAATTTCGGATCCCCAACTGGGATGAAATGACCCATGGAAATCCAAATTAGTAGAGAAGGGAATTTTATGGTTCGCCCATTTTCCTGGCATTCTCTGCAGTTACTCTTTATAGTGGCAATGAGGTGCTTTTCCCAGTCGAATTATGTGCCTACTTGGAGAATTTAGCCAATGGGTTCTAACATCGTGATCTTGTTGTCGAATGCTCGAACTATAGTAGTGAATCATAGAGATACGATAATGTAGGTCCATTTTACCCTTAGTTCAGTTACCTTGTTAATTAGCAAGCCCTTAGATTTCTTTATTGATGCTCCCCCTATGAGGAACTATATCCAAACATTTGAATTAAGGTTTTTGGGAACTGTAGTCCCCCCATGCAGTAACCCTATAACATGATGTATCATTCCTCCCATTATTCCCACTGGATAGTCTAACCATAGATGTTCATTGTGATATCGACGGACCAAAAAAATTGTTGCTTATTCCTTCCAACCCCTGAGCTCTGCAACCTGCGAGGCCCCAAGGAAATGTAGAATCTTGGATTTCTTAAGAAATTATATTTTTTCTTTCCACATTCCGACCTCCATGCCTTATGCAGTGAATTTTTTCCAGTGTTTGGTCCAGTCAATTTCTTCCATTTTTGTGTCACTGATATTCTGCATGCAGACTTCCAATTATGTTGCAGTGGCTCTATCAAAGATAACCTTCATTTGCAGCTCAACCAGGGAATCATGGACTTGACCTCTCATCCTTGGAATACTTGTAATCTATTGTTGGTCAGACAGGAAATCTAGATTTTTTGTTTCTAGGGTCGAATTATTAGCTAGGAATTCATCGCTCTGAATGCTCTGATGCTCAGGTGTAAATAGTAACAAAGATAAGTCATAYGTGTACTCAATATTTATAGGCGGAAGGTGAAGTGGAGAATTAATTTCAGCCAACAATGTTTTTGTTTCACGAATGTTGCTAGTTATGATCAACGTTAATGTTTGTTCATGTGAAAGGATGATTGCATYGATGGCGAAGTGGTGGTTGAYCCTGTCTTGTCAGTAATTAATTGCATCATAATAGTTTCATTGGTMTATTGTTCCAATTGAGTCAATTTTCTTTTCTTGGTAAGTTCACCCGACTTAGTCGAATTTTTTTATTTTAATTGTTTGGTCAATTTAGTTGGGTCGATCCTTCTAGTCAATATAAGATCTATAGTAGAACCGTTCAACCGGGTCAACTTCATTTCCCTTGTCGAATTGACTGGTGTTTGGTTTTCTGAAGCCATATTCTTTTTGTCGATTGAATTAAGGATAATCACACTCACTTGATTTGTAGTTTCCACACTCGCTTGATATATAATTTACTAGCTCATTTGATTTATGATATTCACGCTCGCATGATATGGGGATTTTACGTTCGACTGACTAGGATGTTTTTCTTTCACTTGATTGTCTCGATCTTTTGTTTAGAATTTGGCGAAGGTCCTGCTTTGGCGATGGGTGTTCTCTAGATTTTTTCTTTTCTTCTCTATGTGTTCTCTGTGTTGGCCAAGGATTCTTTTCTCTCTTCATGTTGAGTGCATTGGACTGAAGTAGTGCTTCTTGATGGTTAAAGTCAATCATATCTGTTTAAATAACTTGTTGTCCTTCAATAGTTTTGTACCTGATTTTCGTAATCGAGTGTTTTATTGTTTATGTTAATTTCTTTTTATTTTATTTTATCTTTCCTCTTACTTTATTTTATTGTTTCTTTATTTTCTCTTGTTTTTCTTTGTCTTTATTTTCAACTCAACCTATGCTGACCCAAAAGGTTTTTGACCTAGTCGAATCCTGTTGGCACCCCCGAAGAGGTTTTCATCAGCAGGTGTTGTGACAATTTATGTGTTATAATTTTTCAATTGAATCCCATTGACTAATTTTTGGAAGGTGTTCCCTTACAATATCCTTAATTGAACTTATCCCAAAGGTATGATGTCCTTGACCACATAAGGACCCATCCAAGAAGTTTCTAATTTATGTAGTTTTCGCTTTGTATGTTTGTCATACAATAATACCAAATTTCATGTTTTAATGTCTTTTTTATTTATGTGTGTGTTGTGCTAGGATTTTTTATTATTATTTGAGCTTCTCGATGTTGTTGTGCTATCATCCTTTCTTCCTTCAATTTATTAACTTGATATAATCATTGTCTCGTATTTAAGATATGGTCGAATTCTAGGACGGATGTTATATTTCCTGCATTTGCACAGAAGTGTGATGGGATTATAACTTCCTGTCCATAAACAAGTTTAAATGGTGTTTGACCAGTGGATATTTTTTACGCGGTCATGTATTCCCACAACACTGTTGGTACCTTGTCATCCCAATCATCCCTATCAAGTCCACAAATTTTTGTTAAGCCCCTATGAAGTGTTTTGTTAAAAGACTCAACAACACCAAGGCTTGTGGATGATAGGCCATCATTTTCCTGTGGTTGATCATGAACTTTTTAAGGAGGATCTCAATTGTACCATTGAAAAAGTGTGTTCCTTGATCGCTAATTAAATTTAAGGGAGAGCCAAATCGAGTTACTATCTTTTCATATATGAATTTAGTTGTTGCCTCTTTTGTACAGTTCTCGATTGGTTCCGCTTCGACCCATTTCATTAAGTATTCTATTGTTGTAATAATATAATTCACCCTTGTAAATGTGTTGAACCTAAACATAATAGATCTAGCTAGCAAATTACATACACAATTTACAGAGAAAATATGAGAAAAGAGAAGTAGGAGAGAAAGAATGGAAGAATTCTCATTAACCAAATGAATGAATGATAATTTACACATGATATACTCTATATAACTCAACTAATTTTCATTGGAGGAGAATCCAATGCACCATAGTGGTGGTCTAGATTGATCTGGACACACACCAATAGTTACGGGAGTAAACTACCACCTAGCCTAGTGTCTCAGATAGTTACGGGAGTGAATTGCCACATAGTTTGAGTTAAATAGTCTCTCAGTATTCAGTTAACTGATTAAAACAGAGTGAAGTGAGGAGGAGATCAGGGAATCATGAGTAATGCGCTAGTCTGGCGATGATCCCAAGGAAAATACACATTAGTTGGTGATGATCCCAATGCTACATGATGATAATCCCAATGTGGCATCTAGACTCCACTCAACTAATCAAACTGAAGTGTGAACTGAAGAGAATATTTTCCTAGAGGAATATTATCCCTAAACTATAGGAGACTGAATAATGACTAATAAACATAGGGAAAACCTTAGGAAAAATAAATCTTAGGTGTGTGTGAAGTATCTCCGACACCCCCCCTGAACATCACTATGGTGAAAATAAAGAATGGGTCCCGACAACGAGGCCATGTTAGGTACCCAAATACAAAAGATACACTGAAATAAACGAGGAAAGAGGGAAAATCTCATGGGAAAAACCCCCCTCAAAGTAAAATGTATGTAAAAAGAAGAACTCACAGTTGCTAGGCAATGGTGTCCTTCACTTCAAGATGATTGCACATAGAATGGAATTTCTACTCAATGAAGGTCTTGGTGAAGATGTCTACAGTCTGTTCTGTTGAAGGAAAGAATTGCAGGTCAATGATCCTCTCATGTACTAATTCTCAAATGTAATGCATGTGGATCTCGATGTGCTTCGACCACTAGCTCTGAACTAGATCTCTGCAGAACTTCAGAGTGTTATGGTTGTCACACCAGATGACGATCGGCCAATGAAACAGAATGCCCAACTCAGTGAGAAAATGTTGTAGCCACATATCCTGAATGGTTATGTTAATTACCCCTCTGTACTCTGCCTCGGCTAAAGATAGAGAAATAACAGTCTGCTTCTTTCTCGACCAACAGTTAGGCGCAAAGCCAAGACTGAGTGAGTAACCAGATGTGGAATTGTGATCAATGTTATCACCAGCCCAATCAGAATCAGTGAACTCGATGACATCCAATGTAGAGTCTATTGCATAGTGAATCCCAAAGGTAATGGTTCCCTGTCTCTATCAAAGGATACACTTTGCATCCTTCCAATGTAGCTCATGTGGATCCTGCATGAACCTGGAGACTGGTCCAACTACATAGGAGAGGTCTAGGCTGGAGTGTGTGAGATGCAACAAGATCCCCACTAGTTGTATGTACAATGTGCTATCAACCAGTGGATTTTCCCTGTCATCCTCAAGTCTGACTCCTGATAGGAAAAGAGTCGGGGCAGACTTGCAGCCTGTCATGTGAAATCTCTCAAGGATATCTCGTGCATACTTGGTTTGAGATAGTTTGATGCCTAATTCATCTTGATTTATCTCAAGTCCAAGGAAGAAATGTATCGAACCCATGTCTGTCATCAAGAAACTGTCATGCATAATCCTCTTGATAGCAACGATCGTTGAAGTCAAGAAAACGATGATCATCAAATCATCAACATACAGACCTGGGAGTAGAAGTGAATCAACCATCCTGAGCATGTAAACATTTAGGTCTAACTTACAACGTACAAAGTTCTGTGACAACAGGTGGGAGTTCATATTGGCATACCATGCCCTCGGAGCCTGCTTGAGGCCATAAAGAGACTTCTTTAGTCGGCATACCAAAGATGAATCCTTCATAAATACCTAGGGCTGCTCCATATAGATCTCCTCAAAGAGATCATCGTGAAGAAATACATTCTTCACTTTCATCTTATGGGCTTCCTATCCCTTGGTTGTCACAATGGCAAGTTTTAAACGTATGGAATCCATCTTCGCTACTGAAGCGAAAGTCTCATCATAGTCGATGTCATGCACTTGTTGAAAGCCTTTGGAAACTACCATGGCTTTGTATATGCTAACTTGTCCATCCATTGAGCTCTTGCTCCTATAGACCCATCTGCACCCGACAAGTTTCCTTCTCGAAGGAAGGGGAACCAGATCCCAAGTTTGGTTCTCAAGGAGGGAGTTGTATTTCTCCTGCATGGCAGATTACCAAAAGGGATTTCTAGCAGCCTCGCCATAGGAATGTGGATCTGAATATTGAACCAAGAAAAGATGCTTAGGTAGCATCGGTTCAGTGGCAATGAGTGCAAGAGGAGGCTCCTCGAAATCAAATTGATTCCTCCTAGTATCAACTAGATCCCCAACAAGATCTCATGCATCCTGAAGAGTAGTATTGGCCCACTTAGGCCTCAGCTTTGGCTCTGCATCTACATGCTCTGAATCTGCGTCTGACTGTACTGACTTTGTATCTGGATCATCTGAATCCTTTGAATCATAAATCTCATATAAAGAAGAGTCGACATGTACATGCTTATTATCTCTGACAGGTGGAAGAACAAAAGTATTTGCATGTGGATGTTGAGGTACATGTGAGACATTTTCCTCGAATTGGACACTATGCTCAATGATGAGCCAGTCATAGGAAAGATAAATGAGTCTATATCCCTTCACACTGTCAAGGTATCCAACAAAGATACACTTTGTGCTCTGTGGATCAAGTGCMTTCCTCTTCTCAGAGGGAATATTGGCCMATGCATGTGAAMCAAAAATACGGAAGTGGGTCACTTTCAGTTTGAGGTCACTCCAAGCCTCGTAGGGGGTCTTATCCTTGACAGATCTATGGAGAGATTTGTTTTGGATGTAGGTTTCACAATTAAGTGCTTCAGMCCATAATCTTTGTGGAAKTGACTTTGCATGTAGCATGCAAGATGTCATCTCTTTTAGATATCTATTTTTCCACTTAGCAACTCCATTTTGTTGCGGAGTATAGGGAACTGTGTGCTGCAACTGAATCTCGGCCTCATGACAAAGATTTTGTATCTCATGGTTGACATACTCTCCATCGTTATCTGTTCGAAGGACTTCAATTTTCTTTCCTGACTGTGTCTCAATAAGGGCTTTGAAATATTTGAGGTGTTGAAAGACCTCTAATTTTTTCTTGAGAAAGAAAATCCAAGTGAAGCGTGAGAAATCATCAACAAAAATGAGTGTGTACCTTGCTTTACTGATTGGTGGATGTGGAAAAGGGCCCATGAGGTCACTATGGATCAAATCAAAAGGAAAGGAAGCCTTCTGAGTCTTTCCTTTGTCGAATTCCTCTTGAGGGTGCTTTCCAAGAACACATCCCTCACAAATTCCTTTGGAGAAATGGATGTTAGGTATACCATCAACAATTCCCTACTTGCTAAGTTGTTGCATATATCTAAAATGTGAATGCATGAACCTTTCGTTCCATATCCTACTACTTTCATCAACATGGGTAAGCAGTAATGTAGAATCTGGTTCAATAAATTCAGAAAATGTGTAGAGTCTAGATTGATGATTTACCTCACCGGTAGAAACCCTAGAATTGGTTTGCATGTCATAGATATCCATTTCATCAGATGTGAATATGACTCTCTTTCCGGTGCTAGAGTTTTTCATCTAATACATGGAGAGAAGATTGACAGAAAGTTTGGGAACGTGCAGCACATTCTCGAAGCTTTCGTTTGTGAGTTCAATTCTTCCTTTGTCGATGACCTCAATAGAGAGTTATCCCCCATCAGAAGAGGAGAACCTTTGCATGCATCCAATGAAGAATAGAATTATTTTGTGGATGCTATGTGGTGTGATGCACCTGAATCTACGATCCAAGCATCCAGAGAGGAGTTGATGGCTAGAATTTCCTTTCTTGAGATTCTGATATTTTGGCTTCTTCTTCTTGGAACCCTCGGGGATGCGATCTCCAAGGTTGTTTTGATGAAGTATTTCGGCCATTTGATCTATCTGTTTCTGCATATATGCGGATTCTGGATGGAATCATTTATGGCAGTAAGTTCATTTCTCCTCTTTTCTTCCATTTCCACCTTTGGATATGGAGGCATCGTTGAAGGGTTTTGAGTACCCTTCCTTCTTTGTATTTGCATATGCTTTCCTTTTGTCTTTGTCTTTATATTTTTGATATTGATGAAYGCTACCATCTTGAACAGTAAGTGCATGCACCTTTGGGCCTTTGATTTTTCCCATATTTATGAGCTTGTTCTTCTCTCRTGTCCAAGACTCGATAAAGGCCTCAAGAGAGGGAATCATCTAGGTGGCTCCAGAGGTGAGCCTAAATGAATGAAATGTAGATACAAACACTRAGTATTTTGGACCAATTTTGGAGAGAATTGTAAGAACCATTTGTTTCTCCTCCTTATATTTATCAACCTCGCAAGCCTTGAGTTGCGACAACAAATCCTTATATTTGATAAAGAAATCTTGGAGATTGTCGAAGGTTTTTGGATCCAAAGTGAGAAATTCCACCTAGATCATGTGTCCCCTCATCTCATCCTGTTTTCCAAAAATCCCTTCCATGGTGGTCCAGGCTTGATTGGGAATTTTACAGGAGGATATGTGAAAGAGGAGTTAAAGAGAAATGAGACTGCAAATAGTTCCAAACGCTTCATCCATTCGATTTAGATACTTGGATTTTTCTATGGATGATGTTGGTTCGATCTATGTGTTCATGGTTAACCTGTATAATCATCTTCCTCGAAGATACATTATCATCTTCTCCTTCCATGCAAATAAATTGTATGGTGTAAGAATGAATTCTTTTGAAAATTCCATTTTTTCATTGTCTTCAATCTTCGGTACCTGCAAAAATAATTTGGTGTGTCTTTTCCCTAGAAGACTCTCTTATTTGATACCATGTAAATGTGTTGAACCTGCACAAAATAGATCTAGATAGCAAATGACATACACAATTTGCAGAGAAAATATGAGAAAAGAGAAGCAGGAGAGAAAGAATGGAAGAATTCTCATTAACCAAACGAATGAATGATAATTTACACATGATATATTTTGTATAACTCAACTAATGCGCATTGGAGGAACTTCTAATGCGCCATAGTAGTGGTCTAGATTGATCTGGACACACACCAGCAGTTACAGGAGTAAACTTCCACCTAGTCTAGTCTCTCGGGTAGTTACGGGAGTGAACTGCCACATAGTCTAAGTTAACTAGTCTCTCAGTCTTCAGTTAATTGAATGAAATAGAGTGAAGTGAGGAGGAGATCAAGGAATCATGAGTAATGTGCTAGTCTGGTGATGATCTCAAGGAAAATGTGCATTAGCTGGTGATGATCCCAATGTTGCATGGTGATAATATCAATGTGGCATCTAGACTCCACTCAACTGATCAAACTAAAGTGTGAAATAAAGAGAATATTCTCCCTAAAATATAGGAGCCTGAATAATGACTAATAAACATAGGTAAAAACTTAGGAAAAATAAATCCTAGGTGTGTGTGAAGTATCTCCAACAACCCTTGTTCTTTTCTCTCTCTTCCGGAATGGACCTATAAAGTCGATAGCCCATATTTCAAATGGTAAAATATTGTTTATCGAGTGTAAAGGAATTTCCTTTTTCCATAGGGGTCATCCCATCCTTTGGCATTTATTACATTTATTTACTTGTTCTCGACAGTATTTATGTAAATTCATCCACCAGAGGCATGCTTGAAGAATCTTTCAGGATGTCATTTTGGCTTGAAAATAGTCTCCCAAAGGGCCAACATGTGCTTCATTGATTATATCTTCCCTTTCATGTTCCAAAGCACATCTTCTCATAATAATATCACTTCCTATTTTATATAGGTATCCATTCATGAGAGTGAATGGTGTTTCTTTAAATGCTAGGATATTCTTTTCATTTGTTGAAAGATCCTCAGGGGCCTTCCCCTCCTCCAAAAAGTGTGTTATTTATTCAAGTTTTTTGGGGGCATCTTTGACCCAGAATAAATGTGTGTCAAGTAGGTCATCATGTATCCCCATAAGATATTCTCCAGTTTCAAGTCGAGATAGGTGATCTGGGCCGACATTCATTTTACCTCATTGCACTGCTACTTCAAAGTCGAATTCTTGAAACAGTATTAGCCATCGACATATCTTTCCTTGGTGGACCAACTTTTTTACTAGATATTTAAGTGCTTGATAGTTTGTGAAGAACGTGAATGGATTTGCTAACAAATAATGTCAAAGTTTTTGTAAGGCGAAGGGCATGGATAACGTCTCTCTTTCTGTAGTTGAATAGTTTCATTATGCTTTATTCAATTTCCAACTGGAATATGCATTGGGGTGATCAATCATGCCATTGTATGGTTGCACTATGATTGATCCTAAAACAACGTTGGATTCATCAACATGGATATGGAATTTTCGAGACCAGTCTGGAAATCGTAATATTGGTGCTTCTACCAATTTTCTTTTTTCTTTTCCGTTACATTCTTGGCTCCATTGAAATTCGACTTCTTTTTTAGTAGCTCGTCGATAGGAAATGTTATATCGGAGTAATGGATAATGATTTTTTTGTAGTACCCAATATGTCCAAGGAAGATTTTTATTTGTTTTTGGTTCACTGGTGGCTTCAAGTCAAGGATTCCTTTGATTTTGTCCATGTCCACCTTGATGCCATATTTGCATATGATATGACCGAGCAAGATACCTATTGGTGTGGAAAAGATGCATTATTTTATATTTAAGCATAGATGAATATGTCGACATCTTTCTAATATAGTTTTGAGCCATTAGATGTGGTCTTTCAACAGGTTGTAAATTGTCTAATCGTCAAAGTAGACAACCATTGTTTTATATATGTACTCCTGAAATGATTTTACCACTATCCGTGAAAATACTGCTAAAGCATTTTTTAATCCAAACGACATCACTCTATATGCAAATGATCCAAACTCAAAGATGAACATCAGTTTTTCTTGATCCTCTTTTGCGATTGGTACTTGGTTATATCCAGAAAAGTCATTTGTGAAAGAGTAGCATGCAGTACCGGTGACTTCATTGATAATTTCATCTACAAACAACATCGAGAATGGGTCGGTTATGGTTGACTTGTTTAATCCTCTGAAATCAACACATATTCTTAATTTTTTTGGTTTGTACTTTTTAGGTTTCACGACCATTGGGCTTGCCCATTCTGATTTGTCAATAGGGTAAATAATGTCGATGGACAACATTGCCTCTATCTCTTTTTGAATGATGGGTTTGTATTTATGTGTTGACTTATATGGTTGCTTCTTGATGGGCTTGGCCCCTAGGATGAGGTCGGTTTTCATCTCCCCCTTCTCTTGTACTAGTCCTTTTAAATATTTGTAATCACAAGTGAAAACATCTTGGTATTCTTGCAGTAGGTCGATTATTTCTGTAGTTTGTTTATCCGACCAKTAGTTGCCTATTCTCACCATTTTTGGTCGACCATCTATTGAAATGTTGAATTCCTTTGTTTTAATTTCCATGTCCATCCATTCTAGTTCTTTGGATTCATCCAATTRGCRTTCACCTTTTATAACCTTATTATAGATCGAAGGAAAKTTATGTTTCTCAGTATCTTCCTTGTCTTCCTTGGATATTGAATAGTCTGTCTTTACATAATTATTTACTCCAGGATGAATTTTTTCCATCGAAAACTTTGTCTTGAAAAACTTATGTTTTCCATGTCTATTCAGTGAGCACTTATGTTGTCTTGATTCTGAACCAACACAAAGTTGCAAGTCAATGTCGACCCTATGCCATCTTTTTCCTTGTATTTCTTTTTCATTTTATCGGGATTTGGCTTCTCGAGAATTTTTTTTATTTCTAGTGTTGCCTCTTGCAAGTGTGCCTCTTTTGGGATGAATTCGAAGTCTCTTATAAAAATTTATTTTATTTCATTCCAATTATACGTATGACCACATGCTTCTTCAATTTTGTACCACTTATGTAGTATATCGTCCATTGTGTTAGGGAACATATGTGTCCATACCCTTTCATCCCTATATCCTACTCTTCTCCATTCATTCTCCATTCGTTCTCACATTGGTAAATGTGAGCTACTGGGTTGAACCCAGGTTTAAATATCAGGATGTCAACTTGCATTGATAGCTTCTTCCCACCAAATCATTCGACAAAATATAGAGTATCGATGTTCCATGTTTGCAAGTGGAATCATGAGTTTCCCACCATCGAGCAACTTGATCAGTAAAGGATTCCACTAAGCTTTGTACCCTCCCATGTTCTCTGACTGACTTTGATACTTCATCGACATGGACCGTCGGGGAACTTCTTTCACTGAACCGCAAGGGTGGGTATTGTTTTTGTATTATTCGGAATGAGAGTTGGTGTTTGTTTTATCCTTTTCTCTAGCACGATTGGGATTTATTGTACTAAGAAGCATGTTCTCAATTGCTTTATTAGAATCGCCTCTATTGACCAAAACTCCTTTGCTTGGGCTTCAAAATTATCTATTTTCCAATTATAAAGTTATGTGTCTAAATTATATCCCATCAACAATGGTGTTCTGACTAAGATTTTTCCTTCTGCGTTTGGATCAACATTGTCCTTTTGTTTTTTCATTATTTGGTATGGTCGACGAGCCTCCTAGTCTTCGTCCCGTGTCTCTACCCAAGGTTTACCTTCTTTCGTATCTAAGGGTATGAAGATTTTTTTGTCACTACCTTTAAATTTAATCATGTATGTTTCAATTCATACAGTCGCTTTCATATTCTGACCCCATGGTCTTCCTACTAATGCGGGGTATGTAGGAATGCCTTCAACCATAATAATTACTTAAAAGTCAACTCTTGTTAGAATCCCCATTATATAAGTTATCACATTTTTAGTGTGCCAATTGGTTCAATGAACCTTTGATGTGTTATTTTTAAGAAATTCATTGTCGGAACTAGCGAGGGTCTTCCAAGTCAATTCCGTGTTTCCCGAGGGAGGATGTTTACTTGCGATTCAAAGTCGACTACAACTTGTTTGATCATGTGTCCATCGATTTCAATTTAAACTTGAGGTCGAATTCGTTCGTTTGTTTCTCTTGTGACAACTATAGAAGACTTTTGTATGGTCTTTGGTCTTCTTTATATTCTCTAAGAATGTTTAGTAGGTCGATCAAGCAGTCGACAGATTGTTTTTCTTTTAGTAACCAAAGGAATTCTTCGAGGAAAGTGTCTAAAGTGTTTGAATGTCCTCCCTTGTTTCCATTTGGATTATCTTGGTCGATATTTTTTAAAAACTTCAATGCTTCTTGCATTAATTTTTCCTCTTGTTCAAGGTCGGGATATGTGTTTTGATATCCCCTTTGTCGAACTGGTGGGTATGGATAAATTTCTTCGCCCGCACAAGATCTTGTTACAACATGGATATTTTTTGAGTTTAGTGTGTCTTGTTTAGGCACTATGTGCAAGAGTTTCGCATTTATTTTGTTCATCGCTTTCTCCAATACGATAGGGAAGTCTTCCAATGAGTAGTCACCCACTCCACATATATTACAGAACTTGAGGTTGGTTTTGTCTTTTATAGGGCAATCAAGACTTATGTGATCCTCTTTACAACAATTAAAATAGCA
>JASDQU010011859.1:73403-86141 GCA_032191745.1 Picea mariana | reverse complement strand
TCAATCTCACATGAATTTGTCTCATTAGTAGATAGATCTATTTCAGACTAATCTCAATAGAGTAGGAAGTGGTTGTACCATTGTTTGTCTACAGGGCTCATCGAGGAGCGAAAGATTGGAGCTCAACTCGGAGCGTGTAGGGACAAACACCGGTAAAAGGTACTTCTTTTCTCCTTCCTTCTCACACACTAGTCCACCTAGATCTAAAAGGAAGTCAGTGACCATGATAAGCACTTTCTGTCTTAGAGTTAAGAGTCTAGCTCTTTGAGGAGATCTACCTGTCCGCAGGGAGATTTTCCTTCAACACCAACACTCCCTCAAAAGGGCCAGAGGAGCTTTATAATGCTCCCAGACAGTGTAAGGGGGAGCGCCAGCGCTCCAAGAAGAGGTATAGAGGAGCGCTCCCCTCCAAAAACTCAGTTTTTGAGGTGCTTTTAGATGGCAAAAGGTTTGTAAGCATGCTGAATCATTTCTCCTCTTCCAAATCAAATGTTTGAGGTGTTTCAAGTGTCCTTCTCATGTCGTTATAGGCACGACATAGGCATCATGGCAGTATGCTTTCTTTGACACTTGCGACACTTGTGAGCAAAGTGCGACACTTTCAACCCTTGTAATGACGACACTTGCGACACTATCAAAGTGAGTATTTTTTATGTGTAAAATATGGTGTCTTTAGAAGCACTGGCACCCCCCTTAAGCCTACTAGGGAGCGCTATAGCGCTCTGATGGCCCTTTTGAGGGAGCGCTACCTATTTTGGGTAGCAGTTGAGTTATTGAGATGAATGGGGGAAGGATCTTTTCATTCTTGGAAGGCAGTTGGATTTGAATCCCTAGTCCAGCCATGGTCTTAGGGAAGATCCTCAACTGAAGGAGGAAAATCCTCAACTTCCCCAAGGATATCTCAAGTTTTTGAGCCTCTCCAAGGCTATATAAGCAAGCTTTCTAATGGTGAAAGAGAACTGGAAAGGGAGAATCACATCAAACTTATGATCTTATAAGTGGGACTGGAAAGGGAGAATCACACCAAACTTATGATCTTATAAGTGGTGCTGGAATAGAGATAATTTGGTAGCAAGGGACCTATGATCTCATAGGGAGCAATCAGTGAAGCTATCATCATTTGGAGCGTGGATCTTTTGAGAAAGGGGTAGACAAGGAGGACTTGACGAAACTGCTGCAATTCATCTATGGTTGTAAGCAATGTTTTGTCCTCATTAATATAATTTGCTTGGCCTGTTTCTTTCTAGTTCATGTTCAATCTCACATGAATTTGTCTCATTAGTAGATAGATCTATTTCAGACTAATCTCAATAGAGTAGGAAGTGGTTGTACTATTGTTTTTCTACATGGCTCATCGAGGAGCGAAAGATTGGAGCTCAACTCGGAGCGTGTAGGGACAAACACCGGTAAAAGGTACTTCTTTTCTCCTTCCTTCTCACACACTAGTCCACCTAGATCTAAAAGGAAGTCAGTGACCATGATAAGCACTTTCTATCTTAGAGTTAAGAGTCTATCTCTTTGAGGAGATCTACCTGTCCGCAGGGAGATTTTCCTTCAACAGAGTTTTTTCTAAATCAATCCATTCTTGACAAAACAATTTACCACATTTTAAAAATTCATCTCTAGTTTCTCCAAAAACGTGCCCAAAGTTAGTGTCTAAAATAGGAAACTAATTTTGGTGAAATCCTGAAAAATAGGCATCAAAGATTTGTTTGAATCTATCAAAATGTGATAGATGTTGCAAAAACGACATAGGTTTTTATAAATCAGTTTGTTCTTGATAAAAAAAAATTCCATTTTTTCAAAAATCCGTCTCCAGTTTCTCGAAAAACGTGCCCAAAGTTAGTGTCTAAAACAGGAAAAAAAACAACAAGCAACAGGAAGGTTTCAATAAAACCTTTCTTTTCATGCTACAATTCTTTAATCACTGTATGCCAAATTTTATATGTTGCTTTGCTGATGCATCCCCTGGTTTTGATTGATTTCTACTATAATCTTCCTCAGGTGCAGGTTAATTTAAAACAATTGACGGTTTGGGATTTCTTCTTCTCATTTCATCTTTTGATTTCACTGTTTCTGGAATTTGCAACTGTTTCTTTGTCCTCTTTATTTTCTTTGGGGTCTTCTCCACTGCATCATCATCAAGAATAACCAAATTATTCTCCTTCAAAGAGGGCTTGAATAAGGCTTTGGAATTGAGTCTGAGTTTGTTAGTTGCCCTGGTTTCAGGCCTGCTTTTATAATCTACAACTTGTTTTCCCTTCTCAATTTTGCTCTGTTTCTTTTTAGTGATCCTTTCTACAGGTTCCACATGATATTTTGTTTCAGGTTGCAATTTGACTTCTTTGAGTTGCCTTGTTGTATGTTTTGTCATCCTTCTAGTGTAAACTCTCTCAAAACATTTAGACTCATGCTTTGAAACAAAGGAATCAATTTCTGGTTTATTCTTGATTTCCTATTGTAACCGAATTTTTCTTTTGCAAGACCTGGTTCTTCTAGATACAGGGGATTTTTTTTTATAACTCTGCAGAACTTTTAGGAGTTCCCTTTCCTTTTTTGGATTTCTTTTCTGGAGTGACCCTTTATTTTGATTCCTTCTCTTCAAGGTTTAGTGAGTTAGTCAACTGATTCCATGTAAGTTGCAATTCTCTTAATGCATACAGAACCGAGGTTTTGATGAGGCCCTGATGAAACAAACTTCGAATGATTACCAAAGCAGTTTTCCATTCCTCTTTAAGCCATTTCTATGGAATACCATGACTCCAATTAGGGTTTTGATGTTCTGGAATCAAAAAATGTTTGGCCAAGTCAGCAGGAAGGTTTTCCTTCTTCCACCATCTCTCTCCACACATAGATAGTCTACATGTTGCTCCAATCGAATGTTCTGTAATGTGTATCAACACATCGCCCACCAATGTTTCAAATCCATCAAAATTCTACGGGAAAAGCATGGAGATTTCTTCATGGTATCCCTTGAATGTACAACAGAACTCTAACCACCCCGCATCCTTAAATTTCCACATGATTTGGGGAAAATCTTCAAGCAATTATATTCCTTCACGTTCTAATCGAATGCTCTGTCCACCATTTTTGGGAGACATTGTACTCGCTACCCTACAAGTACTATGGTTTCATACTGATGGTCTTTTAGGAATTTCCTCGGCATTCAAACGATATAAAAGGCCTCCTTTATCTGCAGAATGGTTGTTAGACCATGATATAGATACAAGCCAAGTGTAAAATCATAGCAGTGTGTATTTTAAAACGTGGATTGAAACCCTAGTTTGATGTAAACATTGTCAGGTACAAACATGATCTTTCTTCATCTGCATCTCGATCCTCATTATGCTGAAATCATAATATTTTGTCATTGCTGGGTTTTTGGCATAATCTCATAATCACTGACATGATTTTTCGGGATTGAGGACGTTCGAATCAATCATGATTTTAGGTGGTACAAGAATAATGGTATTCTTGTAGTGCCTATTTCAAATTTTCGAAATTAATAAAAATGGGCTCCAAATATCATGGGAGATACTCAAATGATCTAAAATTCAAAATTTATCTAACTAACAATACAAGACAAAATATGATTAAGCAAACAAAAAACACACTACAAGATATAGAAGAAAAGAGTCAAATGGGAAAATTAAGCAAACAAAGCATGATAGAAAAGGGAAATTTGTTGAGGTGATGTTCCACTATAATCAATTGTTGGCACTTTTTTTATTTTGTCTCTTTCTCTCAAATTAATTTGCTTGTCACCATCAAATCTCAACTGGAATAATCCTCTAGGTGATTTTAATTAATGTTTGAAATTGAATGATTGTGGGGAAAACATTTACATGCTTATGCATTTCTCTTTAATTGTTAGAATCATATATGTCTTCATGCAAGTTTTTGTTGAGTTGTATTTCACTTATGAGCCGAGTATTGGGGAATATGAGGTCGTTCCAAGAGAAATAGTTGGCTATTCCATTGCTTTGTATTTAAATTCAAGAAGTGGATTAAATTGATTATTAAACCGAGTTGTTCATTCATTGGATTTATGAGAAAAGTGCATGGGATTGTTAGTGTTTATTTCAAGCCAAACTTAATGGATAGTTGATAAATTAATGCATAGAAATCTAGATCACTGATTTGAACATTGCTTCTATCATTACAATACAACAAATAAACAATTGGAAGCCATTTCTTGCACAATTAGAGACTAACACTTCATCACTCAACACAACCATATATCTCGGATTTGTGAGTAGTTGAATGTGCCTTCTATTTTAAAGAGAAGCATAAATGAAGGAATTGACAATTGGATTTGAATTCTAGATAGGGTTTTGCACAAACAATATTGTTGATTGACATCGCACATAGTGACTTGGCCTTTGTTAAGTACTCATCCAGATGTTCCCATACAGAGGGAAGCCTAGCTAATTCATGTATTCCTGCTTCTTCATTAACAACATGGAAACTTGAGTTTGGAGTCTTGATTATCGATGCTTTGTTAGCTAGTTGTTTAATGTGCATATTACACCAAAGATATAGGCCTTATTATCAAGACTAAGCAAGGTTTATAGAGAAAAAATTCATTTTTGCAGAGGATCCATGTTCGTGAAGTGAGTGGGTTATAAGTTCCTTATTTACAGATCATAGGGTATAAGAGTAGTTGAAACCTTAACTATGAAGAAATTGTGAGAAATTTTAAGAGAACATAAACCTAGCATGGGTAAAGAAAAAAGAGAAAGGTTGGAATACTTGCGGGCAATCAATGTTCAAAATAGAGAATAGAACAAACACTTGAAGGAGAAAGCTCAGATGTATGATCAAAGGATGGTAGAGATGGAGAAGAACCTTGACACCTCAACAACATTGTTTCCATTGCTAAAAAACCATTTTCATGAATGTCAAGACTCCCTCACAACTGTCATGGAAGATTGGGACAAGAGTAGAGTGCAACTTGTGCAATTCAAAGAGAAGGTCATCTAGATGGATAGATGACAAGAGGATAGGCTCACTTAGATGATGGATCAATTGCAGTGAGAGTTACAGGTGAAGGAATAGGCATTGGAAAATCTACAATTAGTTATCCAAGAGACCAAGGATATAAAACCATCTTCCATTGCCACTACCGAGGCCAACACAATGATTGAGACAACTTTGGTAAGCTCACCTTCCTTAGAAATTTATCAAGATCATTTTGGTGAATTTGAAAATCATACTAGGGGCATTGGTTCAAAATTTTTAAGGCAATTGGGATACTATGGAAAAGGGTTAGGCAAGAGAAGACAAGCCATCCTAAGCCCTATTATAGCTCAACCAAGGGTCAAGCGCACATGCCTAGGTTTCGATGGTATACAAGAAAAGACCACAAACAACAAGATCACATTTGTGAAGAAAAAATACATGGTAGAATTAGCCTACTCATCGAAAGAAAGAGCAACATTGAATAAGGATTGTATCGCACTACCACTCCATCCTTATTGTGGTAAATTAAGAAGAGAAATAATGAGGAAAGCACAAAGACTCGAACTACACTAACAATCAAAAGAAGTGGAAAGAAATTTAGCTAGAACAAGAAGACAAAGAACAATACGTATGCAACACGTAAGACATCCCTTGTTTGTCATTGTTACAAGAAGAAATGTGATAGAGATGTCAACTATTGGTATGCCAAAGTATGCCATAGATGCAAAGTGACATAATACCTTGGGTAATGATAAAAAAATATACAAGACCGAGAAATTTAATTTTGATATCGACGATTTAAGGCATGCTAGTAAGGCCAATAATAACTTAGTGCTGAATTTCACAGAATTTTACTATGTGGGAAAGAATGCATGCCTAGAAATTGTGGCTCTAGATGATGGGGACTTACTTGAAGGTTTAATAGAGTATTCAAATGAGGAAAATATTTGAAAACTTTAACATATTGATATGGTGACTATACATACCCCGTAAATTGTCAACCTTTTTGTTGTGAGAAGAAGAAATGATAATAAATAATAATCGGTACTTGACAATCACATGGCACTTATAGTATTGATGATCCTTTATAGAGTCACCTCGGGTTGAAAAACTTAACCAAAGAAGATCCATGTACTAGATGGGGGTTGATGGCCTTCCTTGCATTAGATGTGATATCTGGTAATCATTGCACATACTAATAATTTTGGTTTTATTGATGAATCATGATAAGAATGGTCATGATGTCTTATTGTTCTGCATGTTTTATGTGTTGAGATGATGTGATGTTATCTTAAGAACACCTGTGGTATTTACACATGATGTTATGTTAACATGTGGTTCCATTTATTTGTGACACATGATGTTATGTTAACATGTGGTTCCATTTATTTGTGTTGATGTAATGCTATATCTTTTATAAAGATATGATGAGGCTATATTTCTTATGAGAGTATTTCATGATGTGATGGCATGTTGTAATTGCATGGAGTTATTTTATGAAGATATGTTTTTATGATGGCATGCATGAGCATATGGTGCCTTACTATTTAGGATGTTGTGATGACAATGATATTGTGTTCTCATGATGGCATGCAACAATTGGCTTGTGCATTCTTTTATATGATATGATGATGTTATGATTATAACTAATGCAATCAATGCATGTTGTGAGGTGATGATTGATAGAAAATCCACCAATGGACTGAGAGGACTGGTTCATTCCATGATCTTGAGGGAGCCCATACCTACAAAGGATAATATCTACAAAGTACACCTTATGGGGTGGGTACAAACTCAATCAATAAACCTATGCCAATGGTTCTTTTGCCTTGTATAATTCTCAATGAGACATGGAACCATCTTCAGAAGGCTAGAGTGCTTGATATTGGAGTTGTGATGCCAAATTCAGAAGAAAGGCTAGAGTATTACTTGCCAATGGAGTTGTGGGGTTGGAATTCTACCTAGGGTTGAGTACTTGGTAGGAGTTATGGAGGAAGTTTATGTCATCCTTTCAAGATTTCCGTGTTACATGAGTTAGTGTACTAGACCAAATGTCTATTTAGGTAGATGAGGCCTTGATCCTTGGGGCCCTGGCTAGACCAATAGGCTTAGGCTTGATATCGAAAGTTGGGAAGATGACTAGAGTTGTGCTCGCACTTCCCCAGAGTTTTGAGGTGAAATTTTGATGACTGTTGTGGTCACTAGCATGGATTTTATACTATTTACAACAAAGGGTGATGTGGAAGATACAATAAGAAAGAAAAAGCATTTAATTAACATTATTAAAATGTACTTTGGGACTAAGTTCCTTGAAGGGGGTGAGTATGTAATGCCTAGTATTTATTTGAATTAAATCCTATACTTGGTGATGAAAATAAATAATTAGATAAACAAATAACTTGTCTTAAATATAATAACAATAAATAATGATAATGATTATGATAATAAATAAAGAAAAAACGAAAAAAGAAAGAAATTACTAAAATGAAATTTAAGGGAAAATCTAAATAAAGAAAACTAACTAAAAGATGCATGATTAAGTAAAGATAAGAGTTAATTGTTCGATGATAAGTGGAGCTTACACATGATGATTTTTGCATGAATGGATGTGAACAATAACTATTTTATGGATGTTGAGAAGGTGGTAAAGGCATTTTTCGCTGAGAGTATTTTGAGCCACAGAGGTTTTTCTTTGGAGTTTGGGCTTTAGTAGAAAGATAGATGAATATAAGCTATCATAGGTTGTTAATTGAGGACTTGAGGGTTCCTAGTTGCATTGATTGAGGGGTTGGTTGGGAGGAGAGATGTCCCACATACTTATTGTCTAATGAGTTGTTGTTGGTAGGAGCGAGTGACTGGAGCATGACTAGTCCATGCTCACTGCTATTATAAGTAAGTTCCTTGTAAATCTTCTAAGTATAAGTATAACTCTCACACCATATCACACTTATATTAACTTATGCAATAACATATTGAATGATATTAAAATTCATGTATTAAATCGAATATTCATACTTATAAATTCATTTAAAATAATTTTATATTAAACCTAATATGATGATTAATCACTACATTATTTATAAATCAACTAGATATTAAACATAAGGAACTTTAAAATATTAAGCATAACCAACTTTAAGAAAAAAAATTCTCTAAATAAGGTAAGTATAACCAACACTAAGATACCTCAAACCATGTATTAAAATTCACACGTCCATATTAATATGGTGTCTTCTTATTAGAGAGCCTTCTGGTGAAAGTTATTTTTGTTACCTTAAACTAAAATGTATATTTAGAGGCACTTTGGTGCATAAAATTGTATGCAAGCTGAGAGTCTAAGCATGTAATTTTAATAGTAGTTAGTTATGTTTATTGTTCAAGTTTTAAATGGATTTTTTTCTTATGTTTCTATAATTGGTTGTGATGTTAATATTACAGTGAAAGAATATGTTATTATATTAATTTGAGAAATTGTATTATGAAGTGAATGTTTAGATTGACAAAACTTTTTATATAGATAATGTTTAATAAACTTTTTTTATTCATAACATAATATCTAATAACAATATTAATATACATATAATTATAATGAAAGACATATAAGTTGTTTGATTGTTTATGGAAACTTTTGTGATCGGAATTATTGTCTTTAGTTGAATGGGGGGCATTTAGATTACACCCTTGACATAGAACCAATTTTTAGGGATAAGTTATTGATCCTTATACTCTTTGTTATACTTTATTGTTTATTTTATAGGAGTATGTTTTGGCAATAATAATTTGTAATACATCACATGGTTATGAGTGAAAGAGGATCCATAATGCATGACATAACATTATTGGTAATATTAGCAAGATTGAGAGATGGAGGGTTGAGCTTTGTAGGCAAAGATGGTTCACTCGGTGTCCTCTAGGCCTTTGAGTCTCCAAGAGGTCACGAGTTTAGGACCAAAGCATGTTGAGCTAATTATAAATGCCTAGTGGCATGGGGTTTCATAAGTTCAAGATGAAAGCATGTGGAGTTGACTATAAATTCCCAGTGGCATGGGAGTTTCTGAGGACAAATTTCATCAAATAAAAATGATAAAAACTACCAGACCCAAATGTTGGAATATGTCCCTTGGAGTTCTTGCTAAACCATCAATGGTTCATTTTGAGTTTGGTGCATCAACAATGGTCTCGATCCAATGCTCCACGACAAAGGATGACCATCAAGTATCGATCATGCAAATTGAACCAAATCCTAGTTTGTAGGGATTTAGCTAGATAAGATCTCATTTAGGTTGAATTGACCACATGACTCAAACAACTTTAAGTTGGAAGGGGCCTTTGATGGGGGAAGAAGTTCATTGGTTAGTTTCACTAAAACCTTCACCAACCTTGCCCTATTTGACCAAGTGGGAAGTCTATCTATGAAATAAAAAAGGGGCTAAAAGGTGTTCTTATGAATTTTTAGGAGGTTCAACAAAAAGAGACATCGTTTGCTAACAATTATGCAAACACCGTTTCATTGTGAGGTTCAAATATGAACATCGTTGCACATATTTGTCACTAACTATTTCAATCTAGTTCAAAGATCAAATATTGATTATGAAATCTTTGCTCAAGTGTGAAGGGATTATTGACTAAATAGAAGTAGCACAATAAATCTTCTAAAGACATGCACCTTCTTTGACGTCCCTTTTCGATGTGGTTTTTATTTTTTGACTAGATGCTTCCAATGTACATGGGCAAACAATAAGCAATAATTGTTCTACTTGAGATCCTCAATGGGTCTTTGACGTCCATTTTCAATGTGTTTTTCATTTTTTGACTAGACGCTACCAGTGTAAGCAACAATTGTTCTACTTCATATTTTCAATGGGGAAAAAGTGTCTCAACATGCTACAAAAGTCATCCTTCGACTTTGCGAAAGTTCCCAAGACTTATACCTCGCCCACATGCTATTGCAAGCATTGGGGTGCAACCATCATGAACACAAAGGTCAACATGCCATTGGCGAAACTTGAACACTAATGGACACATTAACAATGCACTGCCTTCACTAATGTAACAAGCCACCATTAACCTTTTCAATATTTTATTTTTTAAAAGTAATCTAGTTACCTTAATAGAGTGAGTTTTCCCTTCCCCAATTTGGGAAAGTTTATGAACACTATAACTTGTTGGCATTATTCAAATAAATATCTTTTAATGAAGAAGTAGAGAGTGAAGAATATCTATTCCCCAAAGTCACTCAAGACTTACACTTGCCCAAGAACAAACATCCTCTGAAAGACTTAAACCCTAATAGGAACATTAACAATACCTCACTTTTAACGACTTAAGAATCATCGATCTTACTTGTTTTTTTTCCACTGGATAATGGATAAATTTTATCAACATAGTCTAAAGGTTCTATCAGACCAAAAATTTAGAAAATTATAGATTTAAGTGGTTTTTGGTCCTCTGAATCGATATTTGGCACTGGGGCCCTCCGTTTCTACCGATTTTCGGGTGCTCTGCCTTTGCCTTCGATTTGGGTCGTTGGATTCCGGCAAAAAGCTTCCTCTTTCTCGGAAAATGTGCATCTCGTTGGCCAGTACTATATTTTCCGTAGACAGAGCGGCGATGGGCCAACCAGAAGCCGCACAGAGAACAGAAACTCTGGTGAACCCACGTGGTATGGAAATTCCCGCTTCCACACCGTTCGCGATTCGGAAAAGTTGGCATCTTCTTCTGTCAGTCACTTCCAATGGGATGTGAGGCCTCGGTGCCACGTAATCACCATACTGCCAGCTGACATGGGCCGGGCCGGAAGGCCATGCTGCCATGACAACAAGGTCGACATGATATGATGACAAAACATTACAGACAGGAAGCGAGCGGGCGCGCATTAATCTCGTGCTTTCGAGTCTGGACATCAATGCCCGCTCAGTGGATGCGTCGTCTTCTCTGTTGGATTCGAACGCTCATTGCCCTCCGTTTGACCGTGACAGCTCACGTGACGTCCGGGATTCCCACTCCCATAGACCGATGGACGGGCGGACAGAAACTGGCACAGAAATCAACGCAACGTTACGGAACTTGAAGGGAGCACGGACCTGCATTTCCGTGATCACTTCAAAATGGGGGGAGTATTCTAAACGGCGTAGTCTAAACGTTTTAAGTTTTGATTTTTTTCGGAGCATATTTTTGGTCAATTTTATTTTAAATTTGCTCAAAAACAATAAAAATGGAAGATTACATTCAAATTGATATTGTTGAATTTTGATAAAAAAAATTAAAAGTCAAAATGTTTAAAGCCATTCTAAACATTTTAAGTTTTTTATTTTTTCGGCAACTATCACAAGAATCCTATAACGTGATTATTGAGAAAACCACAATTTACAGTGTTCAAATAGTGTTTTTGAATGTACAAATTGATTCAATGCCTTCAAAAATCTCAGGGCACCAGTTATATGTAATCTCAACCATTGAAATATGCAATTCCAACTATTTTTCTAAATTTCTAGCAGGATTTTGAACCAAACAGTAAAAAAAAAATACTTGCAAAAGGGCAAAAATGTAAAATGTGTCTTCAAAATGAGTTGAAGAAATACAAGGCAGAGTTTCACTATTATTTCAAGTTTTGTATATGATTTCAAGTTTCACTATTAAAAATAATTTTTTTATTTTTTTAAATAGGATTAAATAATTATCTAAATAAAATTGATATAACAAAGATGAAATTTGATGAGTAAATTAGGTAGATTTTTTTTTAAATACGATTAGAGGATTTGAAATCAAATTCCAACTTAGATCTGAATATATTTTTAACTATATTATCCAAATCTAAATTTATTCACATTTGAATAAATTGTTAAGAAGATATGGGAGAAACCATAGTATTGAGAATCTGAAGTAGAAGTTTCGAATTCATATAAGAACCCATCTTCCAAACATTTAAGCCTGATCAAAATTCACATTATCTAATCAAAATTCTAAATTTTACATTTATTCATATTATCTGATTAAAATTTTAAATTTTACAAAATTTTAATTTAATTTCAAAATGTACATTGACATGAAGCTATTTTTATAATAAACAGTTCATATTTTTTCATGAATTTTTTTTACAATTTTAGGTAGATTTTTTTTTTATTGATTTTTAAATTTAACAGTATAGAATTGTTTCAAGATAATGAGAATTTAGAAATCCAATTAAAATGTCAAAATTTCTGAACTAATATAATTTTATGCATGGGTCTAAATTGATGATGAAATGAAATGGTTATATTTTAAAAATTTTGACATTTAATTTTATAAGAATTATATTGAATTTTGACATATAATTTTATAAGAATTATATTAAATTGATAGATTTCTAAATATTAGATATTAATATTTAATAATTTAATTGAAATGATATTTAATAATATAATTGAAGGGATATTAGAGAAAACTGAATCTATTTTTACATTAAAAACAAAATTTTCATCATTTCAAATTTTAAATTCAACAAAAACTATTTAACTAAATTCTATTTAACTTTTTTAAATTTCATTATTAACATCACAATTTTTCATGAACTTCCCTGCTATAAAGAGAGATTCTTTACACAAATACAGTGTAAATACACTGCTCCTGCTAAAATCTAACAAAACATGCCCCACTTCCCAACATTTATTTTATCGTTTCCAATGAGTTGTTCAGTAAGTCAATTTGCCTGAAATCCGATACTCCGATTCCATCACTCAACTGCTGGAAATTCTAGACTCTAATTGCATCCCTTAACTTTTGCAATTCTTAGATTAA
>JASDQU010011859.1:42863-53003 GCA_032191745.1 Picea mariana | reverse complement strand
GTACATTTCTCTAATTAATAGAAATCGTGTATTACTGTATATATGTGTTTATGGTTGCATCTCTGATACATTTCTATTATATTATTGAATATCTACAATATCTCTGTGCATTTCTTTATTATATCTCCGCTCTCATTTTGTGCCAAAAATAATCCGGATCAGAATTGCAGTCAGGCCGGTAGGTGGGAAGACTTCCTCAAGAGTTAATGAGGGGATGGGGTAGACCTCCCATCTGTAAGGCTTCCAGACCTGACCAAAGACTAGGAATAGAGTTCACATGCAATATTGTTGGAAAAGGAAAGAAAGGAAGGCGTGGGGGGTCAGAGGGAAGAAATATATGAAGAGTGTAGAGATGAGAGACTGAGCTCACAGATTTGAGGAAGAACTATGAAAAGAGTGTGTTCTGATCAAGGGAAATAGAGATTGAGTCAGGATAAGGAGAGTAACCTCCATCCCTATCTATTTCTATGTTGGAAGAAGAGATTCAATATCAAAGCATCGTGGTCTAGCTCAGGGGTGGCTAGTGGTAAATCCGTTAGGAATGACTGAGCCTATGGTTGGGTGGAAACATGAACCCCTTCCAGTAGTTGCTTCACGTTATTTGGTTCTGATAATTTTTTTCATACTCTATCCATTGAATTGGGAATTAATGGTTGCATGCATATATTTACATATCTATAAATGGTTTCTGCATTGAAATGGTTAAGTTATGTGTATACGTTGGCTTCCTTGAGAACTTATGCTTCTTCTTTTCCCACATGCTCCAGTTTAACTCTCGAAGGTGTTTTCCCTAGGGAGCTACCTCACAGGTCTAGACTCGGAGCAAGCCTCTTGGAACTACAACCGTCTTGGTAACCTCATGAATTTACCTCGCCCTGTTTCAAAACTTAAAAGTTATGTGAATTAGGAAAGTGTTTCCTTCAAACCAGCAGCCTGAGAGACCTTGAAGTCGCACCCACAACCTCAACCAAAAACCCGGCTAAGAGTAGAGCTCATAACCTAAGAGTCATCAGAAGGTCCATGTGACTTGGGTCTAGGAAACCTACTCTAAGCCCGAAAGGAGCCAACTCATAATGGTTTCGGAGTTTTAGGAGTTCGACACCCTGGGATGTCAAAATTCACGATAGTCAAAGTTATCCAAACTCCCTGAGTGACAAGAGTCGTAGATGAATCAAGAACCTGACAAAGGAGATAAATGTGATCCATTCATCGGGAGGAAAACCTATCTCAGTCGTCAAATCAACTCAAAAATCCACTGGATTTAATGAATCAAACATCGTTCGCTTGATTTGATCAATGGTTGGGAATCATTGCAGAGCATGAAGGTGAAATTAGCGGACATGCTAGTTCACAGCCCGCAATCAACCAACGTCGTTGATCTCGTTGGGGTGGAAGATAAATGACCACAATTGGAAAGAGTCGGGCGAGCACTTCGCAGATTGCGGAGATTGGGCCCCACAATTACTGTGAACTGTCGATCTGTGAACAAAGATCAATGGTTGGGAATCAATGTGGAGTGCAAAGGTGAAATTTGCGAATGTGCTAGTTCATGGCCCATAATCAACCAACGTCTTTGATATCGTTGGGGTGGAATATCAACGACCACAATTAGATAGAGTCGGGTGAGCACTTCTTAGATTGTAGATATGGGCCCCACAATCGTTGTGAACCATCGATCTGTGAACATAGATCGATGGTTGGGAGTCATTATGGAGCTCGGAGGTGAGATTAGTGGACGTGCTAGTTCACGTGCCGCAATCAACCAATGATGTTGATCTCTTCAAGGTGGAGGATCAACAACCACGATTAGACCGAGTCAGGTGAGCACTTTTCAGATTATGGAGATTGATCTCTTCAATAAAGAGTGAGCACATTGGGGCCCCACAATCACTGTGAATCGTCAATCAATGAACAAATCGGTATTGGCTAGTTCATGACCATGAAAACCTGAGGAAGGTTGAAAGACGATCAGACTAGAGCGACGAGGCGCAGTGACTCCATCCATGGTGACGTGGATTCAATCTTGAGGAGCCACATGCCACTTGGATTCATGTGCATCACATACCCTATAGACCCTTTTGAATGTGATGTGTGTCAACCCAAACGAGGGAACATGTCGCCCCGATCCAACTATGTGTCATCCCCTGGCACATATATACCTTGCCCACGTGGTTGGTGAAATGACTGGTATTCGGGGATTCCAGGACTTCGGGGCTCAGAGGATTCGAGGTGCTTCAAAAATCCCCAAAGTACCGAAGTGATAATGTAGATCACAGTTGTTGATCACGAGGGATGCATGGCTCTCGGTTTGTAACTTCAGGTACATAGTACTTCGGAGGAAAAAGGCATTGGAGTGTTCAAAACTCCCGAATGCCAAAGTCCCGAAGTAGATCACATTCATCGATCATGAGGGATGTGTAGCGCTTGATATATAACTCCGGGTATGGAGTACTTCGGGGAGAAAAGACTTTGGAGAGTTCAAAACTATGGAACACCAAAGTCCCGAAGTGAATCAAGGCCATCAAAATCTCTGAGGACACATGGCGTTGGATTGTGAACTTCAGAGATTTTCCACTCCGGATGATTCGTGCGATGGTTTTCTTGGAACTTGTTGACTTGGCATCTGGGCATAGCCCATGGTCATATGCGAGTATAGATGGATGGGAGAACCCAAAGAACTTGGGAGAGGATATATGTCATCTCTGATCTCAGGTTGAAGCATGGAGATCGTGGTTGGAAAGCTATGAAAGAGCATAAAGGAACAGAAACCTCGAATGGGGGTTTTGATTTTCTTAAGAAGGACGAAAATTTGATGCCCCACCCTGGGTGTGTTACAAATTGGTATTAGATCATAGTCGCCAATCATGAGGGATGCATGGCACTCAATATATAACTCCGGGTACAGAGTACTTTGGGGAGAAAAGACTTTTGAGCATTCGAAACTCCTGAACGATGAATTCCCGAAGTGAATCAGGACTGTCAAAATCTATGAGGAAACACATTGTTGGATTGTGAACTTCAGATATTTTCCACTCTTGAGGATTCGCGCAGTGGTTGTCTTCGCACCTATTGACTTGGCATCTGGGTATAGCCCACAATCATATGTGAGTATAGCTGGATGGGAGAACCGGAATAACTTGGGAGAGGATATCTGTCATCTCTGAGCTCGGGTCAGAGCATGGAGACTGTGGCTAGAAATATTTGGAAGAGCAAAAAGGAATAGAAACCCCGAATGGGGGTTTTGATTTTCTTAAGAAGAATGAAATTTTGACGCCCCACCTTGGGTGTGTTACAAATTGGTATCAAAGCATGGTTACAACACTTGGCCTGCTTGGGATCATTGACAAGTTTCTTAAAAACCATGTTTAAAGAAAATCTTAAGGGTGACGCCCTACCTTACCTCTTTCCTAAAGAATCTGGTTAAACTATTACTAAAGAAAAGAATGGAAAATTTCTACTGTGTGTGTGTATTTAAGAAAAATGAACTATTTGTTTCTCATGAACTAATAGAATGTTAGCTAACAATTTTTTTTTTGTCAGCACTCCAGCAGTCAGTGAATCACGGGAAACCACAATCATAAAGGATGGTGATGCACCATGCAGTGGGGGATGGCTCCCACAATAGAGATGAAGAGTCTGACGAGAGGAGGGCAGTGGAGACCCCTCCGGATCTAGTTGAAACTGTAAGGAGCCTTATGGCCAAATTACAGAGTTGCAAGGCTGACAATGAGATATTGATAAAGGAGCAAGAGAAACAAACAGAAATCAATGCAGTCTTTATGAAGAGCTTATCCAATATACAAAGGCAGTTGCAACATGGACCTGCAACCAGTCATGTGGACCAACGACATACAGAGAGAAGTCAAAGTCCACTTGAAATATGAAAACGTGGTCCCATAAGTGGCCACACATGGAGAATTACCTTGAAGAAGGCACAAACTGGAGGTAGGAGACCCTCATCGGAAGAGTCCTCTAGAAAGGGAACTGGCAACTCTGAGGGATTTTCTAGTAGAAAAACTAGCTCACATTCTCAGAAGAAACAAAAGAAGCGAAAGAATTCCAAAAGTCATGACCTTGAAGAGTTCAAGAAAGCCAAACCACCCTCTTTCAATGGAGAGATTGAGAAATGGGAAGAGGCAGAAGCTTGGCTGCTTGGTGTAAAGAAGTACTTTAGAGTTCATGACTATTCTGAAAACTTGAAGGCTCGAATAGCCATCTTCAACCTAAATGAAAAGGCTTCCATTTGGTGGGAAGATCTTAAGAATGTGAAAGGAATCCATGAAAAGGACTTATCATGGAAACAGTTTGAGAAACACTTCAAGAAGAAGTATCTGTCAGAGAAATACTTCGATGGGAAGACTAAGTAGTTCTATCAACTCAAGCTGGGACAACTCATCATAGAGGAATATATCAATAAATTCCTTGAGTTGCTAAGGTATGTACCCTACATAAAATATGAAAAGGTAAAATTCCAACAATTTATCAGTGGGTTACCTCAGACCTACCAGAACAGGATTGAGTTTGATGAGCCAAAGACCTTAGAAGACACTATCCAAAAGGCAAGGTATTGTTATGAACATTTCGGGCGTCAGACAAAACCTCGCCAGGACTGAAAGAAGAAGAGTAGTTCGAGGTTCAAGAAGAAGGGGTTTAAATCCTCAATATTTAAGAACTATAGGAAGGATTCAAGGATGAGCCTTCCTACCTATGTGTATCAACAAAATTTTCCCTCCCAGAGTGGAAATAAACCTTTTGGATCAACCCCGGGAAAGATTGATAACCCAAAGAGAGAACCCTTGAAATGTTGGGGTTGTGGAGAAGAACATCCGTTGAGGGATTGCCCACATAAACAACAGAAAAGTAGGAGAATATACAACATCCAAGAAGCTACCACAGTCAATGATGTGGCTAGGAGCATGGCACAGATTTAAGTGGCTTTGGATAATAAACAAGCCAACCACCAAGCTTCAATGGTGGAGATGGAAGATATGATCGCCAACCGTCTAGTTTCTATTTTAATTGACCTTGGTTATAATTTGATTTATGTGGCCCCTCAAATTGTTGGCCCCTCAAAGGATGTATCTAATATCATATCCTTTATGGTCTTAGCAGGGTATTATCGAAGGTTCATAAAAGGATTTTCCAAGATTGGTTGTCCAATCACTGCCCTCCAGAAAAAGGGGGTTAAATTCACTTGGACATCAGAATGTGAAGAAAGATTCCATGAATTGAAATACCTTCTAACCCATGCACCAGTATTGAAGATTGCAGACCCTGATAATGACTTCCTCATGTGTACAGATGCCTACAAAGAAGGACTTAGAGGAGTCCTTATGCAAGAGGGATGTGTAATTTGATACACATCCATGAAATTGAATGAGCATGAAATCAATTATGTGACCCATGATCTAGAGTTGGCTGCCATAGTGCATGCTTTAAAAATGTGGAGGCATTACCTCCTAGGTATGAGTTTTTTACTTATGATAGACCACTATGGGTTGAGGCACATGTTTTATCACCCAAAACTCAATGCTAGACAAGCTAGGTGGATGGCTCTCCTTAGTGAGTTCGATTTTGAAATCAAACACATCAAAGGGAAGGAAAATAGGGTGGTCGATGCCCTTAGTAGAAGTGTGAAAATGATTCACCTGGCAACAGTAAGCACCTGTGAAATGGATGCCAGGGAAATAATCAGGAATGCACAAAAAACAGATGCATTCTTCAAGACCGTGACCTCATACCCAAGGCAAGAGCCTACAGGGCTAAAGTATGAAGGCTATCATATGATCAATGAAGGCTTTCTAAAATACATAAATAGATTGTATATTCCAAGATGTGACGACTTGAAGAGGTTCATAATGGATGAACTACACAAGAGACCGTCCACTATTCACCCAGGATATCAAAAAATGATCATGGCCACTAGGAAACAATTCTATTGGCTTGGACTGTAAAAGGAAGTAGTTAACTATCTAGCTAAGTGCCTGGAATGCTAGCAAGTCAAGGAAGAACATCAACACCCAGCAGGGTTGTTACAGCCTCTACCAATTCTAGAATGGAAATGGAAAACCATTTCCAAGGATTTCATCACCGGGTTGCCAAGTTCGACTAAGTAGAATGATGCCATCATGGTAGTGGTGGAAAAATTGAGCAAATGTTCTCACTTCATTCCTATTAAGTCAACTTGCAAGGAAATAGATATTGCCAACATCTTCATGTAGGATATATTCAGACTGCATGGCATGCCTAGAGAGATTGTCTTCGACAAAGACACAGAATTCACTTCAAGCTTTTGGAAATCCTTGATGGTTGGTATTGAGACTAAATTGTTGTTTAGCACAACCTATCACCCCCAAACTGATGGACAGACAGAAAGAGTAAACCAGATATTAGAAGATATGTTAAGGATGCATGTAATGCATCGGCCTAAGAAGTGGGAAGACTACCTGCCATTGGTAAAATTTTCCTACAACAACGGTTATCAAGAGTCACTAAAGATGAGCCCTTTTGAAGCCCTCTATGGTAGAGAGTGCAAGATTCCAATCAGCTGGAGTAATCTAGTGGATAGAATTACAATCGGACTGGACATGCTGAAATAAATGGATAGAATTACAATCGTACATAATCGTTATCATTATCATAATGAATTTCTTTATTTATTATCATAATCGTTATCATTATTTATTGTTATTATATTTAAGACAAGTTATTTGTTTATCTAATTATTTATTTTCATCACCAAGTATGGGATTTAATTCAAATAAATACTAGGCATTACATACTCCCCCCCTTCGAGGAACTTAGTCCCAAAGTACATTTTAATTATGATACTTAAATGTTTTTTCTTTCTTATTGTATCTTGCACATCACCCTTTGTTGTAAATAGTATAAAATCCATGCTATTGACCACAACAGTCATCGAAAGTCCACCTCAAAACTGTGGGAAAGTGCGAGCACAACTCTAGTCATCTTCCCAACTTTCGGTATCAAGCCTAAACCTATTGGTCTAACCAGGGCCCCAAGTATTGAGGCCTCATCTACCTAAATAGACATTTGGTCTAGTACACTAACTCGTGTAACATAGACATCTTGAAAGGATGACATAAACTTCTTCCCTAACTCCTACCAAGTACTCAACCCTAGGTAGAATTCCAACCCCACAATTCCACTGGCAAGTAACACTCTAGCCTTTCTTCTGAATTTGGCATCACAACTCCAATATCAAGCACTCTAGCCTTCTGAAGATGGTTTCATGTCTCATTGAGAATTATACAAGGCAAAAGAACAACTAGCATAGGTTTATTGATTGAGTTTGTACCCACCCCATAAGGTGTACTTTGTAGATATTATCCTTCGTAGGTATGGGCTCCCTCAAGATCATGGAATGAACTAGTCCTCTCAGTCCATTGGTGGATTTTCTATCATTCATCACCTCACAACATGCATTGATTGCTTTAGTTATAATCATAACATCATCATCTCATAGAAAATAATGCACAAGCCAATTGTTGCATGTCATCATGAGAACACAATATCATTTTCATCACAACATCATAAATAGTAAGGCACCACTTGCTCATGCATGCCATCATAAAAACATATCTTCATAAAATAACTCCATGCAATTACAACATGCCATCACATCATGAAATACTATCATAAGAAATATAGCCTCATCGTATCTTTATAAAAGATATAGCATTACATCAACATAAATAAATGGAACCACATGTTAACTTAACATCATGTGTAAATATCACAGGTGTTCTTAAGATAGCATCACATCATCTCAACACATAAAACATGCAGAACAATAAGACATCATGATCAGTCTTATAATGATTCATCAGTAAAACCAAAATTATTAGTATGTGCAATGATTACCAGATATCACATCTAATGCAAGGAAGGCCATCAACCCCCATCTAGTAAATGGATCTTCTTTGGTTAAGTTTTTCAAACCGGGGTGACTCTATAAAGAATCATCAATACTATAAGTGCCATGTGATCCTCAAGTACCGGTTATTATCATTTCTTCTTCTCACAACCAAAAGGTTGACAATTTATGGGGTATGTATAGTCACTCTATCAATATGTTAAAGTTTTCATATATTTTCCTGATTTGAATACTCTATTAAACTTTCAAGTAAGTCCCCATCATCTAGAGCCACAATTTCTAGGCATGCATTCTTTCCCACATAGTAAAATTTTGTGAAATTCAGCGCTAAGTTATTATTGGCCTTACTAGCATGACTTAAATCATCGATATGAAAATCAAATTTCTCGGTCTTGTATATTTTTTTATCATTACCCAAGGTATTATGTCACTTTGCATCTATGGCTTAACTCATTCCAATGATCATTGTACCCAATAGCATGTAAAGAGTTGGACACTAGGTCATCATTATTTAAGTTTTCTATTGTGCTTAATCTACCTGCATGAAGGAATGGTTGATCCATAAATGAGGAACTTATGGTCCACTCACTTCACCATCATGGATTCTGTGCATAAATAAATTTTTTTCTTTACAAAACCTACTTAGTATTGATTACAAGGCCTCTATATTTGGTGTAATTTGCACATGAATCAACTAGCAGACAAAGGAATGATAATCAGGACTCCTAGCTCAATTTTCCATTTTTAATCACCATGCAGGAACACATAGATTGGCTAGGCTTTCATCTATATGCACAAATCCAAAACACTGCTTAACAAAGGCCAAATCACTATGTATGGTGTCAATCAACAAGACAGTTTGTGCAAAATTCTGTCAAGAATTAAAGTGCAATTGCCAATTCCTTCATGCATGCTTCTGTTTAAAATAGAAGGCACATCCAACCACTCACAAATCCAAATAATATGGTTGAGTTAGGTGATGAAGTGTTAGGCTCTAATTGTGCAAAAAATGGCTTCGAATTTGCCCAGATTAAATGGTCTAGATTTTTATGCATTAATTTACCATTTGTCCATTAAGTTTGGCTTGAACCAAACACTAACAATCACAAGCACTTTTCTCATAACTCCATTGAATGAATTAATTTGTTTAATAATTAATTTAATTCACTTATTGAATTAAAAGATGAGGTAATGGAATAACCAACTATTTCTCTTGGATTGTCCTCATATCCCTCAATGCTTGGATCATAATTAAAATACAACCCAACAAAGATTCACACATATACATATATGGTCCTAACAATTAATGATAATTGCATAAGAAAGTAAATGTTTTCCCCATAGTCAGTCCTTTTCAAATGTTAATTAAAATCACTTAGAGGATTATTCCAGCTGATATTTATTGGTGACAAGCAAATTAATTTGAGAGAAAGAGACAAAATAAATGAGTGACAACAATTGATTATAGTGGGATGCCACCTTAGCTATGGAGAATACCCACAACTATTGGAGGGAAATAATTATTGCAATCTACTGTTAATTTCTTAATGAAATTGATGTCTACATGAAACCACACGATGCATAATCAAGGGAATTCAAATTTCACTTCAAAATTGTATTCATCAATCTTCAAATGAAAAGTATTCCAGTGATTTCCATTGTCCAACTCACATACCAATGCCCAACAAGCATTTTCCAATGCACAACCTTGGAGGGAGAGAGGCATATGGCCTATATGGACCCATAGAACCTCAACGGGGATAATTTAGCAAAATATAGCCTCAATTGGGATCACTTTGCTCCATATGGCCTCAATAACATGAAATGCACAACATGCAGGTTGGATTTGGGATGCCAACAATGTCCTTCAACTCAATGTTATTTTTAATTGTATTGTTCCTTGCAATCAAATTTAGAAACCCAACTATCAATTTGCAATGACTATCTCATGATAGCCTTTAATCTTGAATCCCAGAGTAAGATGAATGGTGGTATTACATAGCTATTGGTGTTCTTCAATTGCTCACGGGGAATGAAATTTTGAGTAAACTCAACATAAACACAATTGGGAATTCTTCCTTAGCACCGTTGACACACACAGAACAACATATTAATAATAAACAAGTGAAACATATACATCACATATAAGAAAATTCTTACTGAAAATAAAATCAATCACAAATGGACATAGAGATTTTACCATAGAAATACAAACGAGAAAACTATCTTTGAATGGTTGCTTA
>JASDQU010011859.1:16837-37835 GCA_032191745.1 Picea mariana | reverse complement strand
TGATCTAGATTTCTATGCATTAATTTATCAACTATCCATTAAGTTTGGCTTGAACTAAACACTAACAATCCCATGCACTTTTCTCATAACTCCAATGAATGAACAACTCTGTTTAATAATCAATTTAATCTACTTCTTGAATTTAAAGACAAAGCAATGGAATAGCCAACTATTTCTCTTGGAACGACCTCATATTCCCCAATACTTGGCTCATAAGTGAAATACAACTCAACAAAAACTCGCATGGAGACATATATGATTCTAACAATTAAAGAGAAATGCATAAGCACGTAAATGTTTTCCCCACAGTCATTCATTTTCAAACATTAATTAAAATCACCTAGAGGATTATTCTAGTTGAGATTCGATGGTGACAAGCAAATTAATTTGAGAGAAAGAGACAAAATAAACAAGTGCCAACAATTGATTATAGTGGGACATCACCTCAACTATGGAGGATACCCATGGTTGTTGGAGGGAGAGAATTATTGCAATCTACTACTAGTTTATTATTGAAATCAATGTCTACATGAAACCATACAACATAGAGTCAAGGGAATTCGTATTTCACTTCAAAATTATATTTACCAATCTTTAGATGGAAAAGATGCCAGCTGTTTTCACTTTCCAACTCACATACAAATGCCCAACAAACATTATCTGAGGTGTACAACTTGTATGGACCTGTACATCCTCAAGAGGGATAAATTAGCAGTGTCTAGCCTCACTTAAAATACACAGCATGCAAGATGGATTTGGGATGCCAATGGTCTCCTTCAATTAAATGTTTTTTTATTGTATTGTTCCCTGCAATCAAATTTAGAAGCCCGGCTACTAATTTGCAATGTAAATCTCATGACAACCTTTGATCTTGAATCCCAAAGTAAGATGATTGGTGGGCATCACAAAGTTTTTGGCATTCTTAATTTTCTCATGGGGAATGAAATTTTGAGTAAACTAAACATAACTATAATTGAGAATCTTCCTTAGCACTATTGACATACTCAAAACAACATATTAACTGTAAATAAGAGAAGCATATAAATCACATATAGGAGAATTCTTATTGGAAATAAACTCAATCATATAACCCTATAAACCCAAATCGGAAAACCAACGTTGAATGGTCACTTAACTCTCTATTTTGGAAATCCCTAGTTACAATGCAGTTCATGTCTCTCTATATATCCTCACCACTTTGTCCAAAAGATTATTTTAGAGTTAAGTTATAATAATATATAGGAGAGATGGGGGGTAATGGGAGGACCAAGAGATTGGCCTTTTAGTTCCTATTCCCCTCTCTCCCTTCCTCTCCTATTTTTTTTTTCATTTATTTCTCTCTCTCTCTCAATTACTTTGACATTTGCATTGTATTTAATATTTTATATAACCTCATTGATTGTTGATTTTCACTTAGGTATTGAGTATTACAACCATTCATTTGTTTAGATCTATTTCAGAGCAATGGTTAAACCCTAGTGATTTGTCCATCACCGGTGACTATCATTATTCACGATAAGAAGTGTTAGTCCTTGAATTTGTCATGACTTTTCATCCACAAATTTCCCTTTTCTACCATGCTTTGTTTGCTTAATTTTCCCCTTTGACTCTTTTCTTCTATATCTTGTAGTGTGTTTTTTGTTTTCTTAAGCATATTTTGTCATGTATTGTTAGTTAGATAAATTTTGAATTTTAGATAATTTGAGTATCTCCCATCAGATTTGGAGCACATTTTTATTAATTTCGAAAATTTGAAATAAGCACTACAAGAATACCATTATTCTTGTAGCACCTGAAATCATGATTGATTCGAATGTGCTCAATCCAGAAAAATCATGTCGGTGATTATGAGATTATGCCAAAAACCCATCAATGAAAAAATATTATGATTTCATCATAATGAGGATCGAGATGCAGATGAAGAAAGATCATGTTTGTACCGGACAAGATTTGCATCAAACTAGGGTTTTGGGCCACGTTTTAAAACACAAACTGTTATGATTTTACACTTGGCTTGTATCTATATCATGGTCTAACAAACATTCTGCAGGTAAAGGAGGCTTTTATATCGTTTCAATGCATAGGAAATTCCTGAAAGACCATCAGTCTGAAAACCTAGTACTTGTAGGGTAACGAGTACAATGGATCCCAAAAAAGGTGAATAGACCATTCAATTAGAACTTGAAGGAATATAATTGCTTGAGGCTTTTCCCCAAATCATGTAGAAATTTAAGGATGCAGGGTGGTTCGAGTTATGTTTTACATTCAAGGGATACCATGAAGAAATCTCCATGCTTTTCGCGCAAAATTTTGATGGATTTGAAACATTGGTGGGTGATGTGTTGATACACATTACAGAACATTCGATTGGAGCAACATGTAGATTGTCTGTGTGTTGAGAGAGATGGTGGAAGAAGGAAAACCTTCCTACTGACTTGGCTGATCACTTTTTGATTCCAGAACATCAAAACCCTAATTGGAGTCACGGTATTCCATATAAATAGCTTAAAGAGGAATGGAAAAATGCTTTGGTAATCATTCGAAGTTTGTTTCATCAGGGTCTCATCAAAACCTTAGTTCTGTATGCATTGAGAGAATTGAAACTTACCTGGAATCAGTTGCCTAATTCACTAAACCTTGAAGAGAAGGAATCAAAATAAAGGGTCACTCCAAACAAGTAATCCAAAAAAGTAAAGGGAACTCCTATAAGCTCTGTAGAGTTACAAAAAAATTCCCCTGTATCTAGAAGAACCAGGTCTTGCAAAAGAAAAATTCAGTTACAACAGGAAATCAAGAATAAACCAGAAATTGGTCCTTTGTTTCAAAGCACGAGTCTAAATGTTTTGAGAGAGTTTACACTAGAAGGATGACAAAACATATAGCAGGGTAGCTCACAGAAGTCGAATTGCAGCCTGAAACAAAATATCATGTGGAACCTGTAGAAAGGATCACTAAAAAGAAACAGAGCAAAATTGAGAAGGGCAAACAAGTTGCAAATTATAAAACAAGACCTAAAACCAGGGCAACTAACAAACTCAGGCTCAATTCCAAATCCTTATTCGAGCCCTCTTTGAAGAGGGATAATTTGGTTATTCTTGATGATGATGCGGTGGAGAAGACCCCAAAGAAAATAAAGAGGACAAAGAAACAATTGCAAATTCTAGAAACACTAAAATCAAAAGATGAAATGAGAACAAGAAATCCCAAGCTGTCGATTGTTTTAAATCAACCTGCACATGAGGAAGATTATAGTGGAAATCAAACAAAAACAGGGGATGCATCAGCGAAGAAAAATATAAAAAATCAGCATACAATAATTAAAGAATTGAATCATGAAAAGAGAGTTGTTATTGAAACCTTCATGTAGCTTGTTGTCTTTTTTCCTTTTTTACACACTAACTTTGGGTACGTTTTTCGAGACACTGGAGAAGGATTTTTGAAAAAATGGAATTTGTTTTTATCAAGAATAGACTAATTTATAAAAACCTCTCATTTTTGTAACATCTATCACAGTTTGATAGATTCGAACAGATCTTTGAGGCCTATTTTTTAGGATTTCACCAAAATCAGTTTCCTATTTTAGACACTAACTTTGGGCACATTTTTCGAGAAATTGGAGATGAATTTTAAAAATATGGTATTTTTTTTTGTCAGGAATGGATTGATTTAGAAAGACCTCTCTTGGTTTTTCAACAACTATCACATTTTGAGATATTTGAATATATCTTTGAGGCCTATTTTTCAGAATTTCGCCAAGTTATTTCTTGCAAAATTGTTTGATCAATCTCATCTCCTCTTTTTTAGGGATCTTGAAATCAATTATTTGGATACTTTGAGGATTTGTTGCATCATATCTATGAAGATATAGGCTCCTTGTTCCTTTTTTAAGCATAGATGATAGGTTTTGACCCCTATTTTCAGTACCCTGGCTGTAGTAGTATATTGGAAACAGATTTGTCCCAGATTTGGAGTTTCAGTAATGTCAGATTTCATGAGGATGATCACCAATTCGAATTTTCTTCCTTGATTTTTGGATATTATGGATAGAGTTCACTCCCTAGAAGGTTTTAATGTGGTTAATAATCATCTTTCTATATAAACCATGAAGAAAGAGGTTGAAGAGGGGGTGAGAGGGGGGGGAATAGTGGTGATATTATCAAAAGCTTTGTTTCTGATTGTAAAGTTGAAAGTTATTTCATTTTGCACTAAATGGAAAAGGTTATCTAATGGCTGGACTTCTCTTCTTGTCTTTTATTCTTTCTTTTCTTACTTGAATGCATATTTATCCTCTGCAAAGCATTTGATATATCTTGTTTACGATTTAAGCCAATGAAGATTTTGTTGATTGCTTGTTCATAACCTGATTTGTGTTTAAGTACTTGTTCTTGTTCTTGAATGATATTTAGGATCAAGGATTTCCTATGTGAGTGAACATATTGGAAACTTACATATTTTTGTCTTTCATGTTATAAGTTGTTATCTAATTCATCAAGTTGACCACCATTTACTAAGCAAGTGCGATAGGAATTTGTTCTTGTTATATGAGATTGATATTGTTAATTTACCCACTACTTAACCTTCAAACCAATTTCAAAACACAAACATATTTATTTATAAAAAAATATTGCAATAACTTGATGATTCCCTAACTTTCCCTTTTGCAGTCAAGTGCAACTTTAGGGGCTCGCATATTTTGGCATTGTTTTCGGGGACAAAGGAACAAACACATTTTCCCTGGGAGAACGACAATGATCATATGTGATATTTGATGGTGAACAAAGGTTAGGAACATATAGACTATGATCATTCACTTGGTGACTCCATGACGGAAAAACTCGCTGGTGATTTCACTGATTCACAATGTCGAAATATATGGAAGCTATTTTGGCACGGAGGTTTGCACCTTTTGATTTCTTAGTTATTCCTAGTTTTCCTAATATTGTACCTATTGTGGATGAATGGGGAGATTGTCTTCCCAAATTTAGAGAGAAAGAGGATGAAAATACTGCTACAAATTTATTGGAATTCCATGAAGTTATGCATCAGATGAATATATCTCATGAAGATGTTCATGTATTCACTCGAAGGAGATGCTTGAGAATGGTATCACTCTTTTCCTCCTAGTATTTCTTCACTGCAGGAGTTTCATACAGTTTTTAATTCTCATTGTAAAATATTTTATTCAACTAAGTGTCTTTTTTAGCACTGTTGTGAAGATTTTGCATCATATATCCATGATTGTGTAGTTGATGAGATGGAAGTCAATGTTAATGAAGTAGAAGAGGACTCATTGTCTGTTGAATCATTTTCTAGTTTTTCTATCCAACAAAACAATTTTCAGCATTGTACTCATGATGAAGCTAATAGGAGTCAGACTATATATGCTTTTGACATCATATCGGAAGTTTCTAATAGTCCTGGCTATGATGAATTTGTTGATCAAAGATTTTATGAAGAAATCCTCATTTTCAATAATTACAAAGATGATTTAGAAGGACAACTTTTTGAATCAACATATCAGGAATTCTACAACAACAAGCCTATATATGATACTTATGCATCTAATTCATTGGAAGGCAATTAGGGAGATGAAGAAAAATCCACAAATTTTTATTCCTCGTCAATTGTTGTGCAACAGTTTCAGAAAGCCAGTGATTCCACATTTAACACTCTTGAATCAGGATCTGAGGGAACAGTTCAACATAGGCAAGATTATATTAGGCATGATGTCCCATCTCTTCAAACTGATGAAAATATGTTGCATCCCCTTGTTTATCATAATGATATTGTTGTTGTTAAAGCAATTTCTGCACAAGAAACATATCAACAGTTTCAAATATTTGTTGTTTCCCTTGATTATAATAAACTATGTGATATTTTTGAATTGTTTCAAGAGAAACACAACTTGATCGGTGAAGCAAAAATCACTAAGCAACAACTTGGCTTCTTGTACCAGCTGAAAATTCGTCACAATCTTCAAGATCCAATGGTTGTCTACATGGAGTCAGTTTTTCCAAAGGTTCAAAACATTGCAGCATTTGCCATGCAATCAAGTTGTAGCTGTAAGTATAAGCTGTATGTTATATTTCTGCAGCAACCATTTCTTTTTTTCCACATTCTTTTATTCAACTGCCAAAAGGAAGATCAATTTGTCAGTAAAATACATTATTGGCTACATTGGAAATTTTCCTACATGTGATCAGCTTGGCTTTTGCTAGTTAGGAGTAGGTAGTGTATTGAATAAGCTCACATTTCGAGCATGTGTATTTTGTTTTCAGTCTATTGGTGTGTTTTATATAAGTAATAAATGATTCCATATCCCAATGAAGACACCAACATCAAGTCTTTTCAGTTTTAGTTTCAGTCTGGTTTGCAGTTGAGGTTTGTCTTCAGTTGAGAAGGGTTGCTATCAGAGCATGGTGAGTAGTCACAGGAGGGTGAAATGGATGAAGGCACATTGGTCTACTATTCTTATCACCTCACAGGGAAGTGCTATCCCTAGAAGGAGCCAGTGTTAGTCCTTGAATTTGTCATGACTTTTCATCCACAAATTTCCCTTTTCTACCATACTTTGTTTGCTTAATTTTCCCCTTTGACTCTTTTCTTCTATATCTTGTAGTGTGTTTTTTGTTTGCTTAAGCATATTTTGTCATGTATTGTTAGTTGGATAAAGTTTGAATTTTAGATAATTTGAGTATCTCCCATAATATTTGGAGCCCGTTTCCATTAGTTTCAAAAATTTGAAATAGGCACTACAAGAATATTGTTATTCTTGTAGCACCTGAAATCATGATTGATTCGAATGTCCTCAATCCCAAAGAATCATGTCAGTGATTATGAGATTATGCCAGAAACCCATCAATGACAAAATATTATGATTTCATCATAATGAGGATCGAGATGTAGATGAAGGAAGATCATGTTTGTATCAGCTAGTGTTTACATCAAACTAGGGTTTTGGACCATGTTTTAAAACACGAACTATTATAATTTTACACTTGGTTTGTATCTATATCATGGTCTAATAAAAAATTTGTAGATAAAGGAGTATTTTTTTTATCGTGTGACTGTCCAAGAAATTTCTGAAAGACCATCAGTTTGAAACCCTAGTACTTGTAGGGTAACGAGTACAATGGCTCCCAAAAAAGGTGGATAGATTAGTCGATTAGAACCTGAAGGAATAGAATTGCTCGAGGCTTTTCCCAAAATCATGCAGACATTTAAGGATACAGGGTGGTTCGATTTCTATTGTACATTCAAGGGATACCATGAAGAAATCTCCATTATTTTCATGCAAAATTTTGATGGATTTGAAACATTGGTGGGTGATGTGTCGATACACGTTACAAAACATTCGATTGGAGAAACATGTAGACTGTCCATGTATGGAGAGAGATGGTGGAAGAAGGAAAACATGCCTACTAACATGGCCAATAAATTTTTGATTCCAGAACATAAAACCCCTAATTGGAGTTAGGGTATTCCACATAAATGGCTCAAAGAGGAATGGCAAACTGCTTTGGTAATCATTTAAATTTTGTTTCATCGGGCCCTCATCAAAACCTTGGTTCTGTATGCATTGAGAGAATTGAAACTTACCTAGAATCCATTGCTTAGTTCACTAAACCTTGAAGAGCAGGAATCAAAATAAAGGGTCTCTCCAGAAAAGAAATCCAAAAAAGGAAAGGGAACTCCTAAAATTTTTGCAGAGTTACAAAAATATTCCCTTGTATCTAGAAGAACCAGGTCTTGCAAAAGAAAAATTCAGTTACAATAGGAAATCAAGAATAAACCAAAGATTGATTCATTTGTTTCAAAGAATGAATCTAAATGTTTTGAGAGAGTTTACACTAGAAGGATGACAAAACATACAACAGGGAAGCTCACAGAAGTCAAATTTCAACCTGAAACAAAATATCATGTGGAACCTGTAGAAATGATCACTAAAAAGAAACAAATAAAAATTGAGAAGGGAAAACAAGTTGCAGATTATAAAAGAAGACCTAAAACCAGGGAAACTAACAAACTCGGGCTCAATCACAAGGCTGAAAAGTGTATCTTTATTGGATAACAAACTCAAGCTTAATTACAAGGCTGAAAAGCTAGATAAGAAGGATGAAAAGTGTATCTTTATTGGATATAAAGATGGTCTCAAAGGTTATAAGCTTTGCAACCCAGAAACTAAGAAGGTAGGGTATAGACGAGATGTGGTATTTAGAGAAATGAAGGATGTTGTTAAACATGAAATCCTACCAAGTAAGGAAGAACTAGAGAAAATAGAGTTTGATTTAAAGGATGATGAAACAGACTTTACAGAAGAACAAGAATCAGAAAATAAAATCCTCATACTCCAGTATTGAGGAGATCGGTTCGAAAAAAAATGCTACCGGAAAAGTATACTCCATCTAATTTCCGTTCAAATTTTTCTTTGTCTATTACTGATGATGATCCTAGAACTATGAGGTAGGCAGTGGATTCATAGGATGGAAATTTTTGGAAAAGGCCATGGATGAATAAATGACAGCCTTGGATAAGAATGAGGCTTGGGATCTAGTGGATTTTCTTACTGGAAGAAATCCCATTGACAACAAATGGGTATTTAAAAAGAAGTTGAATGCAAAAGGAAAAGTGGAGAAATACAAAGGTCGGTTAGTAGCAAAGGGTTATTCCCGGGCTGAGGGAATTGATTTTGGTGAGATTTTTTCTCCTATTTCCAAGTTAACCTCTATAAGATTTTTGTTATATGTTGTTGTTGCATTTGATTTTGAAGTAGAAAAAATGGATGTGAAGACATAATTCCTACATGGGGATATGGAAGAAGAAATCTATATGAAGCAACCAGAAGGTTATGTTGTGAAGGGAAAGAAGGAGTTGGTATGCAAGATGAAAAAGTCCCTATATGGTTTAAAACAATCACCAAGGATGTGGTATAAAATTTTTGATACTTATATGTTGGGACTTGGCTTCACAAGAAGCAAAGAGGATCATTGTGTGTATTTTAAATTAATTGGTGATCATTTGATTTATTTGGTCTTGTATGTGGATGACATGTTGCTAATAGAAAACAACAAGGAGATTATCCAAGATGTGAAAACTCAGTTGTCATCTAAATTTGACATGAAGGATCTTGGTGCTTCAAATTTAATTTTGGGCATGGAAATTAAAAGAGATCGGAAAAACAAGAAACTTTGGTTAAATCAAAGAAAATATGTTGAGACAATATTGCATGGGTTTAATATGCAGGAATGTAAACCGGTTAAGGTTCCTATTCCTATTGGTGTAAAGTTATCTACGAATTAGTGTCCCAAGACACAGGAAGAGGAGGAGGACTTGTCTCATGTTCCATATGCGAGTGTAGTTGACAGTTTGATGTATGAAATGGTTTGTACTAGACTGGACATTGCACATGTAGTGGGATTTTTGAGCAGGTATATGTCAAAACCAGGGAAGGAGCATTGGACAACATTAAAAAGGGTTTTCAAGTATTTGTGTGGCACTACTAGCTATGGATTGTGCTACCAAGGAAGATCGGGATTGGACGGAGTGGTGGATATACATGGCTTTGTGGATGTAGACTGGGCCAGAGATTTGGATCGTAGGAGATCTACAAGTGGGTATGTGTTTAACCTGTTTGGAGGAGTGATAAGTTGGATGAGCAAAAGACAGGTTGTAGTGTCACTTTCAACTACAGAAGTTGAATACATGGCAGGCACTCATGCAAGGAAGTAATATGGCTACAAAGATTGTGTTCAGGTATTGGGTTGGTACAACAAGCTGTAAGGATAGATTGTGACAGTCATAGTGCAATTTTTTCTGGCAAAGAACCCAACTTATCATTCAAAGACAAAGCATATTGATATTCAATATCACTTTGTGAGAGACATGGTTTAAGAAAAGAAAGTATTTCTCATGAAGGTGGACACTTTGAAAAATGTTGCAGATTCATTAACAAAATCTATGAGCATTAAGAAGTTCTCTTGGTGTAGAGGATCCATGGGCATTGTTTCCCTGGATTGTTGACTATGTAACCCTGTAATCCCCTGTATGCAAATATAAAAACAAGTGGGAGAATGTTGGGTATGTTTTATATTCTTTACAAGAGTAGTAGTGTCATTTTTTGCCTCAGTAAACATGTCACATTTTTGCCTCGTTTTTCGTGTCCATTGTTGGGAGGTTTTTCGGCACATGGATTTTTTCCGATGGTTTTCTATTTCTGGTTAAGGAATTAGGGTTGTTGACTAATCCATGCCATTGGGTTAGGGTTTTGGATGTCGTTGGCTCATATATGTATATTGTATTGTAAACAATGTATCACTATGAATGAATATAAAATATGTTGGTTTTCCCGGTTTGGGTTTCCAACGAAAACGTCTCTATGTAATGTTTGCATTTGCCATTGTATCTTTTTTGTTCTTTTATTGAAAATCTATTTGCAGTAAATATTGTACAAGGTTAAAATCTACACAGAGTTCATATCATTGGACTCTTGTTACAATCTTCCTTCTGGACCTCCGACAGTCTTTCCTCTGAAAGTCTCCTTACTGGATCCAACAGTCCATATTTCTCTCTAGTCATTCTATGATAGATCGACAATCCTCATCGATTCAGGGCTCTCCCTTTCAGAGTTCAATTACAATCTTACGTTGGTTACTCCAAGAGTGCCACCATCAGACCAACGAATTGGATCTATTCTCTTCACTGAAACAATGATTGTGAACTCACCCAACCTAAAGTACTGGTTTCCTTTAGGTAATGGTATGATTTCAGACTTAATCTTTCAGGGTTTTTCCCACTGCTCTTCCTCAAGTTCTACCAAACTTCTAAGATCTTTGTAATTCCAGGTTTAAACTAGATAAAGTATTCCCTTAGGAAATTGGATGAAAAATTGCATGATTTGCAAGCTTTCCACCTAAAACAAGTGACTTCTCACAGGGCTTAAGAATATGAACACCATTTGAGGACTCTCCAGATACTAGGGTACTCTTGTCTCTTTCCAAGTGAAGATTATGTCCATATCTTGCAAACTTTCCTCTCAAGCTCCAAGATTTTCATGTAGTGAAGGAAAACAAGCACATTCTATTTTACACGGAAGTTCAATACATATTTTACATGCATTCATACTTTCCCATTAAACCAAAAACACACATGTACATCATTACCATGTATCATACATGCCAAGTTAGACACGTATCTGTTCAAGGGAAATATTAGTAGCCAACTGACTAAGGAAGGACACATTTCCTCCCAACCTTAGGCCATACTACAGAGTGCCTTCCTACAGTACATCGATCCATGCCAAGCAATGATATCACAAGAGAATGATTCAATCGGTCTTCATTCATATGATCCAGGAAGATTACTCTCCTTCCTCCACTAATAATAACAAAATTTTCCCCCTTCCCTCTGAGCTCAGGGATTCCATAGGTTTATTAGGTAGTTTATCAATTGGATTTCCTCTGCACAAGGGAGTCCCTTATCTGTTATACAGTCCCTCAGAGACCTCCCCTTATCAATGTTAGTTTCTATCCAGTAAGTACCAATTTGTGGCCTTTTAATTTTCTAGTATTGATCTGGGTCTTCTTTGTTTTAGGGTGAACATCAATAGTTTGGAAAAAAATCCTATTTTACTCAAGGAAATCTCTCCATTTTCTTCGATCTACGCCAACAAATGTATTTGTCCGCTACGCCCTTTGCTTGTGAGCTCGTTGCTATGATTCTTCCTCAAATTATTCTCTCCTCTATGCACTGTGTGTTGTTCTCTCTCTCTTTCGCATAGGTCTGTTGTCTCTTCCATATTTTTTTTTGTTGCTCGCACCTTCTTTTTCCTCTTGGTGATGTTTTTCACCTTTGGTCTCTTCCTCTGCCAATCCTTGGGACTCTCGTGGATTTTTTCAAAAGCGACCTCCAATTAGGGATCCAAATTTTGAAGGGGAAATCCAGGGGATGTACTTCTGTTAGATTTTTAGTTGACCCTTGCCTCTTCAAGAGATCAAATATGCCAACAGTTTTAATTGCCTCAACTACCAATCCTATCTTCCATAACTGGTCATGTGGCTCCATGAAGATTCAAGTACGCTGGAAGGTGTGTGTTTATGTTTTGCAATATAGGATAGCTTGCTAAGAGAACTTCCTATTTTCTTCACTTAAACGTCTCAACTCCACCTCACCAATCCACTTCATCAATTCCACATGTGATATCATGACTAGTACTCTCAAGGCTTTTCCCTCCTTAGTCAGTTGTCTGGTGTTTTCATTAATCAAAACATGATTACAATATTCATAAACATAACCATATGAATTCTTAAGCATAATTATAGCTATGAGGGGAAACAGGGTGTTACAAAGTGCAATCCCATCCTTTGTTTGTGAAACTTGCACTCAACTCACATTTACAATCCATCATATTTTGTTAAGTATCTAGATATTACTGTTTTTCTATTAATCTCATCCTTCCAATTTGGTTGTGGTTATGAGGACTACAATAATTTATCACCGTTAAAGAATCTAATGGAATGCTTTATAAGTTGGGTATACACCTACTAGTGGTTGAAGATCAATTCTTTAGAAACCTTCCTTCCTTTCTCAAAATCCTTGTCTCTCTATATTTATATTTCCATCTTCTCATTCTAATAAATATTAACTATTCTTCCAAGTGTAATTGGATATTATCTTTAAGGAATATACACATTACCTCCATTTTTGACTTCATTTGATGTGTACCATTGAGGAATTACCACTATGATCTCACATCAATCAAATGTATTTTCCTCATGTCTTCCTTAAATAGCGAGTGCCTTCTTTACTTCCTCAAGTTACATAGACTAGTTTCACATATTAAGTGATGGTATGACACTTCGTACATGATGGTCCCTTCTTAATGTCTGTATCTAAGTTTGTAAGTATATAATATCAAGCACAAGGAAAAAATATATGACATAATTTGATTCTTATCCCACACTCATCAATGCATGTCAAAATAATTCTCTTATATTCTTAATTTGATTATGAGCACCAACATGCTATAAGGAGCATATCAAAGGGTGTCATCATCCCACTTAGACTAATTATGAGTTGCTTATGCTTCCTTGATACATGGGATTTCCTATTAGCATCTTTCAAGGTTATATTGTGAATATGAGTTTATTTGTATCCTCATTCTAGGTCAAGCATACATATGTTGAGAGGAAATCCATGCCTATCTTCTATGGTTATAAGAAACTTGTGTGTTATAGTTTCTTCCATCTTACATTTCCTATCATATGTTTCAAAATCATTAAGTCCATTTTAAGAGTTTTAGAATTTCTTACTCCAAATATTAAGTCTTGTGGTATAGGTTTTAGGGGTCAACCATGCATAATAATAATCATCCATGCATATTCATAATCGACCATGCATATGCATATGCATAATCTAATTCATTTCCTACCACTAGTATGAAAACAAAGAAGAGGGGAGAAGAATAAGAGAAGAGACATCCCATATAGGTCCAGGGAGATAAGTGTCAAATCTTCCTTCTTCTTGCATCACTAACTCTAAAGCACTCCACCTAGGATTTTTGTAGTTTCTTATGTTGACTCATGCATGTATTGGGTCACATATATTACACCTAGAGTATTCATGAGGATGTCCTTGTTGCTTTTCGTAGCTCACCAAATTGTGCTCGAATAATAGGCAGTCTGAGTATTGGAAAGCTTCACTTAATATCATATAACTCCAAACCAAACTTCAATCTCCGTATAAATTCCACTAATTAGATCTCAAAATATACCCTCTCCTTGGGATGGCTCCACAAATTATTTAGGAGACGATCTTGCACTCTAGATGATAAGATGGTGTACCCTCTATAACACCTTGTTTCCCCCATTTTGTAAATATAACTATATTGGCCAAGAAACTATGGAAAACTAAAATGTGTGAATGTTTGATTTGATGGACCTTTGTATAAAAGGTCGATGAATGTAAATTTTGTTATTTTAATAGAAAATGAATAAGTGTTGTATGACTGCTAGAAAGGGGGTGTGCCAAGAGAGACCACAAATGCTATGGAAGATATGGTGGAGGGGACCAAGAATAGTTGTGTTAACCTCCACTGAACCATTACTTTGTTAGATTTAATTGCTTAGGATTAGAACAACCCTCTGACCCAGGAATGAATTGTAGTCAGGCTAGTAGGTGGGAAGACCTCCTCAAGAGTTAATGAGGGGATGGGGCAGACCGCCCATTTGTAAGGCTTCCAGACCTGACCACAGACTGGGAATTTGGGCCACACACAATCTTGTTGGAAAAGGCAAGAAAGGAAGGCGTGGGGGGTCAGGGGGGATAAATCTGCTAAGAGTGCATAGACAAGATACTAAGCTCTTGGATTCGAGGAAGAATTGTGAAAAGAGTGTGTTCTGATCAAGGGAAATAGAGACTGAGTCGGGAGAAGGAAAGTAACATTCATCCCTATCTATTTATGTGTTGGAAGAAGAGATTCAATCTCAAAGCATCGTGGTCTAGCTCATGGGTGGCTAGTGGTAAATCCATTAGGAGTGACTGGGCCTATGGTTGGGTGGAAACGGGCACCCCTTCTCGCAATCACTTCACGTTATATGGTTCAAATAAGTTTTTTCATACTCTATGCATTGAATTGGGAATTAATGGTTGCATGCATGTATTTACATATCTATAAATGGTTTCTGCATTGAAATGGTTAAGTTATGTGTATATGTTGGCTTCCTTGAGAACTTATGCTTTTGCTTTTCCCTTATGCTCTAGTTTAACTCTCGAAGGTGTTTTCCCTAGGGAGATACCTCATAGCTCCAGAGTCGGAGCAATCCTCTTGGAATTGCTACTGTCTCGGTAACCTCATGAGTTTACCCCGCCCTGTTTCAGAACTTAAAATTTTTGCGAATTAGGAAGGCGTTTCCTTCAAACTAGCATCCTGAGAGACCTTGAACTCACTCCCATGGCCTCAACAAAAACCCGGCTAAGAGTAGAGATCATAACCCGAGATTCATCTGAAGGTCCATGTGACCTGGGTCTAGGAACCCTGCGCTAAGCCTGAAAGGAGCTAGCTCATAATGGTTTCAGAGTTTCAGGAGTTCGACACCCTGGGATGTCAAACTTCACGACAGTCAAAGTTACCCGAACTCCCCGAGTAACAAGATTTGTAGATGAATCAAGAACCTGACAGAGGAGATGAATGTGATCCATTCATCGAGAGGAAAACCTATCTCAGTCATCAAATCGACTCAAAAACCCATTGGAGTTAACAAATCAAACACTAGCCGCTCGATTTGATTAATGGTTGGGAATCATTGCAAAGCGCGAAGGTCAAATTAGCGGACATGCTAGTTCACAGCCTACAATCAACCAATGTCATTGATCTCGTTGGGGTGGAAGATCAACGACCACAATTAGACAGAGTCGGGCGAGCACTTCCTATATTGCGGAGATTGGGCCCCGTAATCATTGTGAACCATCGATCTGTGAACAAAGATCAATGGTTGGTAATCATTGCAGAGTGCGAAGGTGAAATTTGTGGACATTCTAGTTCAGGGACCGCAAGGAACCAACGCCGTTGATCTCGTTGGGGTGGAAGATCAATGACCACTATTAGACAGAGTCAGGTGAGCACTTCCTAGATTGAGGAGATTGGGCCCCACAATCGCTGTGAACCATCGATCTGTGAACAAAGATCGATGGTTGGGAGTCATTGCGGAGCGCGAAGGTGAGATTAGCGGATGTGCTAGTTCACGACCTACAATCAACCAACGTCGTTGATCTCGTCGGGATGGAGGATCAACGACCACGATTAGACCGAGTCGAGCGAGCACTTTTGATATTGCGGAGATTGAACTCTCTGATAAAGAGAAAGCATGTTGGGGCCCCGCAATCACTGTGAATCGTCGATCGGTGAACAAATCGGTATTGGCTGGATCGTGACCGTGAAAACCTAAGGGAGGTTGAAAGACGATCAGACTAGAGCGATGAGGCACAATGATGTCGTCCATGGTAACGTGGATTCAAGCTTGACGAGCCACGTGCCACTTGGATTCATGCGCATCACATACCCTATAGCCCCTTTTGAACATGATGTGTGTCATCCTAGATGAGGGCACATGTCTCCCCTGACCCAACTACGTGTCAGCCCATGACACATACATACCTCGCCCATGTGGTTGGTGAAATGACTGGGATTCTGGGAGTTCGGGACTTCAGGGCTCCGAAGGATTTGAGGTGCTTCGAAAATCCCCAAAGTACCGAAGTGTTAAAGTAGATCACAATCATCGATCACGAGGGACATGTGGCACTTAGTATGTAACTCCAAGTACAGAGTACTTCGGAGGAAAAAGGTGTTGGAGTGTTCAAAACTCTCGAACGACGAAGTCCCAAAGTAGATCACAGTTGTTGATCATGAGGGACGCGTGGCGCTCGATCTATAACTCCAGGTACAAAGTACCTCGGGGAGAAAAGACCTTGGAGCGTTCGAAATTCCCGAACACCGAAGTCTCGAAGTGAATCAATGTCGTCAAAATATCTGAGGACATGCGGCGTCAGATTGTGAACTTTGAAGATTTTCCACTCTAGAGGATTCGCGCGGTGGTTGTCTTGGTGCATGTTGAATTGGCGTCTGGGCATAGCCCATGGTCATATGCGAGTATAGCTGGATGGGAGAACCCAATAAAATTGGGAGAGGATATATGTCAGCTCTGACCTCGGGTCAAAGCATGGAGACCATGGTTGGAAATCTCTGGAAGAGCAGAAAGGAATAGAAACCCTGAATGGGGGTTTTGATTTTCTTAAGAAGAACGAAATTTTGAAGCCCCACCCTGGGTGTGTTACAAATTGGTAGTAGATCACAGCCATCGATCATGAAGGATGTGTGGCACTCGATCTATAACTCCAGGTATAGAGTACTTCGAGGAGAAAAGACTTTTGAGCGTTTGAAACTCTCGAACGCCGAAGTCCCGAAGTGAATCAGGGTTGTCAAAATCTCTAAGGACACGTGGCATCAAATAGTGAACTTCGAATGCCACTCCAGAGGATTCGTGTGGTGGTTGTCTTGGCACATGTTGACTTGGCATTTGGGCATAGCCCGCGGTCATATGCGAGTATAGCTGGATGGGAGAACCTGAAGAACTTGGGAGAGAATATCTGTCAGCTCTGAGATCGGGTCAAAGCATGGAGACCATGGATTGAAAGCTCTGGAAGAGCAAAAAGGACTAGAAACCCCGAATGGGGGTTTTGATTTTCTTAAGAAGAACGAAATTTTGATGCCCCACCTTGGGTGTGTTACACTCTCGGGGATGTTGTTTCCCCTAACATTGATAGTGCATGTAAAAATGAAGAAACTTAAAATGGAGGTCCATAAATGCAATAATCAATTTGTTATATTAATTATCTTTAGAAATACAACTTATTCACACTTGTTAACTCCCAGTGAACATATAGAATAAACATTGGTGCATATTGCTCACACTAGATAACATGGAAAATAAACATTAGTGCATATAGAAGAGATCTAGGTCAAGGTGGCACTATGTGTTTCAAGTCGATCAATTAATTGTATTACCATCCTTCCTCTCTTTGAGATGTGACATCCTCAAGCAAAGTTGGTGAAATAATCTTTCGATATGCCTAAATAATCACCATGAATTTGTATTATCTCCATCCATCTAATTAATATCAACAACAAATTGCAAATTGCAAAAATTATGTCATTATTGCTATATTGTCATTTTCAAATCCCATCATCACTTTTATTCTCTTTATTACTCGAGTAAACTCAAAATGATTTTATTAGTAATTCATCCTTCAATTGTCTTCCAAATGCATTTTGCAGCTAATCCAAGTGATTTTTATTTTTCACTTTTAATTACATCATTATCTCTAAGTTGTCATTTTTCAAATTCCATCATTACTTTTATTCTCTTTATTAATATTCTACTTGTCACTTGGTTAAATTCAAAATGATTTTATTAATAATTCACCCTTAAACAAAATGAATTAATCCTATCTTCCCAAAATGATTTTATTAATAATTCACCCTTAAATAAAATGAATTAATCCTATCTTCCCAAAGCATTTTGCAACTAAATCCTATCTTCCCAAAATGCTTTTATTAATAATTCACCCTTAAACAAAATGAATTGATCCTATCTTCCCAATACATTTTGCAACTAACCCATTTTATTAATCCTATCATTATCTCTAAGTTGTCATTTTTCAAATTCCATCATTACTTTTATTCTCTTTATTAATATTCTACTTGTCACTTGGTTAAATTCAAAATGATTTTATTAATAATTCACTCTTAAACAAAATGAATTAATTCTATCTTCCCAATACAGCGTGAGTGGGCCTAATGGTTAAGAACATGTGTTTCATCTTAAAAGGTCACAAGTTCAAATCTGACAGAGGGGGGTCCCTTGTCCCACAAACAAGGGGGTCACCAATTTGGGGAGGTCCCTTGTCCCACAAACAAAGAGGTCTCATACAATAGATTATTATTAGTAGTAGTAATTTACCTTTACACAAAATAAATTAATTTCATTTCAATTATCTTCCCAAATCATTTATCAAGTAACACAATTGATCCTTCTTTTTTCACTTTATTATATGGAAAACGCACATGGGACCGAACTCGAGGATCTATAGCCTTAAGAATAAAGCTACAAGACCATTGCTTACAGTAAAAGATCCAAAGGGAAACTAGATTGAAATGTTCCCCACTGAGAAGAAGAAGATTCACAGTGTTCATGTAGATACTTTGACATTTCTCATACAATTTTGTGGGTTACTAAGAGTAGTTCCCTACATTCACAATGATCATGGAGATACTTTGACATATTCTCATACAATTTTGTGAGTTACCAAGAGTAATTCCCTACATTGATCATAATCACAGTCCATGTAACATGTATTAAATACAAGATGGAAAAACATGTCAAGGGGTTTGTCTTTCAATTTGTATGGTTAAGAACACATGTTTTATTTTTGGAGGTTATAGGTTTAAATCCAAAAAGACTAGGGTATGTATAATTTTGTAAACTTTAGTAATCAAATAGTTGCAAAACTAGATTATTATTATTATAATTTTGTAATAGAAACAAGATCCATGATCTGGAAATCGGGTGACATATCCAGATCAAGAACATAGTGATAATTTGAATCTGTTTTCTCAGATTTTGAAGACAGATGCCACATAAAGATATCCCCCAATTCATGACTTGGAAGGATAATTAATATTGGTTTCTGGGATTTTGCTGGGTTTAATCAGAGAAGATAACAAAGCTGCGAATAGCTTATCAAAGCAGACGCTGCGAATAGCTTATCAAAGTAGACGCTCAACAAAGATTCAGGGAAGATCATCTATTTCTATCAAAGTAGACGCTCAACAAAGATTCAGGGAAGATCATCTATTTCCAATGTGTAGAGGTGTAGAGGAACATGAGGTCCCCATATGTTTCTAGACTTTTACTAGATTTTTAGTCTTCAGTCATGATTGCTCAGTTTATTTATTTGGATGATTAATGGTTTTTTTGAATTGTGGTTGCTCCTTTTTTGGATTGGAATGTTCAGCGTATTTCTAGAGATATCCTTATGGATGTCTACTAGTTTTTTGGAGCGGAAATTAGCTTTGGTTATCGGAGTCCTACATCTATGTGTTGCTTAGGGACGAGAATGGATTACTGATGTTTTTTTTGACATCAGTGTGAATGATTATCATGTAATTGATCAGTTTATATTTATAATATAAATATAAAACTTAATTTTCTATTAAAAAAAAAAAAAAATTGGAACGCGGGCTTATGTTGATTGCTTTTGGCAACATTTTCACGCATATTAAGTACTCGACCTCATTTTTCCAGGGCTCAATCTCAGGATTTTAATCTGAACCTTGTTATATACCCAATTTGGATACAAGATTTTATACGCCGAGGTCTAGATTATGCCAGTATCTCATGAATCTTGAAAAATCTCCGGGCTCCACAAGGTCCTGAAATTTGTTGGCACACTTTATCTTGTTTTTGAAGATCCTAGAAAATCTCCACTGGAAAAACATGGTCCATCTTGTACCATCAGCGATGCTTAAGAAATAATCTGTAGATCTCATGGGGATGCGACAGGCCCAAAAAAATCCTTCTAGTTTGAACAGGAACTTCCAATTTGTGAAGATTGTGAGGGAAATTCAGACAACTGAGAGTATAGTAAAGATTTTGCTCCTCCCCGAGGATACAGACAACTTCTGTGTGTATATATTTATATATTGAAAGGTTAAATTTGGGGGCAGAGATTGTAGGACTCATGGATTAACTTGTTGGTCTCATGCATGGGATCACTACAAGGATTTGAAAGAACAATTTATACATATGTTTGTGAATCATGATTCATCTAAATATGATGGTTATTGCATGTTCTATGTGAATTTCTCTGTTCCAGTTTATGCTTGTATTTCAGTATTGGAAGTATGATTTTTATATCTAATATGCATCTTATGTTGTGGAGCTTTTCTTCCATTACTGGCTTGAAGGTATCCCAACTGTTGGATTTGATCTTATACGTTGAACAAAACGCTTCCCAGCTGACAAGATCTCGTTTGCAGGAGTATATGAACATTGAATTGTTTGGATCAAATTCTCAGAGATTTCAAGGTCGATCAAACCCAAAATCTGCTCAATGAAGTGTAGTCATACAACACGCATAAGACCCTCTGTTTTTTTTTGTTTTTAATTTAAATATCTTTAAACATGATTTCCAGGTTTCAAAAGATGGATGTCATCTGTATCTATTTGTAATTTTTGGAACACAATCAGCCTGACAATTCTTTCTTTATTTTAGATTTATAATTTCTGGATTTCCATTTTTGTTTGTCTGGATTTCTTATCTTCTGTCATTTTAACTTCCATTGCATTCAAGTTAATGCATTGTAAGACTTTTCATATTGCAAATACGCTTTATATTTCAATTTCTGTTTTGTTTTATCAGAACAGAACTTCCATTGCATTCACGT
>JASDQU010011858.1:148697-163793 GCA_032191745.1 Picea mariana | reverse complement strand
TTTATGGTACATGTTGATTACAGGTTGGTGCATGGTTGATGCACTTGTTTGTGGTACAGGTTGATTATAGGTTGATGCATGGTTGATGCATGGTTCAGATTTATTGGTACAGGTTTACAATGGTATATCTCACCGTGATAGTGTGACAGTGGTTCCATCATTCTACTTCTACTTCAGGGTGGCAGGATGGGGCAAGCACAGGTGGTTGTAGCCACCTTCCGGTTATAGCTGGATAACATTGGGGGTTGTAGCCTCCTTCTGGTTGTAGCCATAGATTTGGGGAGTTGGAGCTTCCCTCAGGTTGTAGCCTGAGAAACTAGGGGGTTGGAGCCTCCTTCGAGTTGCAGCTGGAAAACAAAGAAAGTTGGTGCTTCCAATGAATGTAATTCTTCAAGACATATAAGAAAAAAAATTATGTGGTTTTCTCCCGATTTGGGTTTCCACGTAAAACACTAATGTACTATGTATGTGTGTGATTATTTATTTATTACTACTCATTATTGGATAATAATTCTACATTGATATAACATTTGAAGAAAAAGGATTATTATTACGTTCTTACTAATTCACCCCCCCTCTCAGTAATCCAACAGTTTTCTCCCGATTTGGGTTTCCACGTAAAACACTGGTGTATTGTGTACGTGTGTGATTTTTTATTTCTTACTACTCATTATTGGATAATAATTCTACATTGATATAACATTTGAAGAAAAAGGATTATAATTACGCTATTACTGATTCACCCCCCCTCTCAGTAATCCAACAATTGGTATTAGAGCAGGTTCCTTCAGAAATCAGTTTAACCACTGAAAGGTAGATCATGGAGAGTACCAACTCATATAAAAATGGAATACCACAGTTTGATGGACAGAAGTATGCTTTTTGGAGCATAATGATGAAGACATATATACAGGCACATGGATTTCAAGTTTGGCAATCAATTGTAGATGGATACATAGTACCAACAGTTCCACCAACAAATGACAAAGCAGTGAAACTCGGTGAGAATAATTCCAAAGCCATAAATGCACTTTTGAATGGTCTTAGTGATACAGTATTCACCAAAGTTGCACATTATAAATTTGCTAAAGAGGTTTGGGACAAGCTTCGAAATATTTATGAAAAAGATTCAAAAGCAAAGAAGCAAAGCTTTAAACTTACAGAGGTCAGTTCGAACAACTAAAAATGAAGGACGATGAAGATATCGTAGGCTACTTCTTACGAGTCGATGAAACAGTGAATGTAATCATAGGATTGGGAGAAGAAATCAAAGAATATGTAATTGTTCAAAAGGTACTAAGATCTCTTCCTATGATATTCAACCCTAAGATATCAACACTAGAGGAAAGATCGGATCTAAACTCAATAAGCATGGACGACCTGCATGGAATCTTCACAGCATATGAGATGAGAACTGAACAGGAAAATCCATATGTAAAAGAAGCAGCCTTCAAAGCATCCAAAAGATCAAAGAAAAATAAAAAGGAACAAGAAGAATATAGCAGTAGCAGCGACGTCTCGGAAGATGATGAAGAAGTGGCCAACTTCATCAAAAGACTGAACAAGGGAACCAACGGTAGGTACAGAGGTAAGATTCCTTTAATTTGTTTTAATTGTGATGGTATTGGTCATTTTGCTAACAAATGTCCTCATAAGAAAAAAAGAAATGATGAAGGTTACTCAAAAGGAAGAAAAACATATAAAGGTAAAATAACTACAAAGAAAGTTTTCAAGAAAAACTTTTGCACCTAAGAAGACATCTCATCATCAGATGAAGATGAAGTCAGTGACAGTTAAATAGGGAGAGTTCTAATCATGGCAGTAGAAGAATCTGATAAAGAAGACTCCGAAGAAAAATATGAAGAAGCATATGAAGAAGAAATTGAAGAGGTAGAAGTTGAATTCTGAGAAGAATTAATGAGTGACATAGAAGTTATTAGAAGAGAAAAGAAGAAAAACAAGAAACTACAAGCAGAACTAGATAAGAAAAAAGACACTCAAGAACTAGAACAAATGATCACAAAATTGAAGGTTCAAATAGAAGAAGATAAAAGAATTGAAGAAGCACTCAAAGAATATCTAGAAGGAAAGGACATGATCAATGGAAACCTGGAAGCAAAGATTGTCACACTAAGAAAAGATATTCAAAAGAAAATTATTCAGAATAGCTCAAAAGTTCTGAATGACCTTATCAGCAGTCAAAAATCTTATCTTGACAAGTCCGGACTTGGATACAATCAGACAAAAAATGGATCAAGCTCCAAAACAACAGAGAAAGAAACAAATCCAAAAAGTTATGCAGAAACAATCAAAGGGGATAAAAAGATATACAAGGAAGATTATAGGGACACTCCTCCACCGAGAAGATTCAGACTTCAGAATCAACAACAGATAGATAGACCTTAAGAAGAAGAAGGATTCATAAGAGCACCTCCTTTCATAAGATCTTCAACTACCAACTATCAAACTATATTTTTTGGTTTATGTTATGCATGTAATAATTTTGGACATAAAGTTGTAAATTGCAGAGCTAACAATAGGAACAATAACTACTTTGAGATCCATACACAAAGGGGTTATTCAAGAAGACCTAGTGAAACACAAAGAAGAAGTTACAACAGGTTTGAATCTTTGAGCATTGAAGTGGAATGTTACAAATGTAACAATTTTGGACACATGGCCAAAAATTTCATAATGACAGTCCCTCCTAAAGAACCTCAACAGAGTCACAAACAAGAACCTCAGAAAATGACATGGATAAGAAAGCAAGATTAGTATAGCAATGAAGAATGCACAGTCGCTCTACAAGCTAAATAGAAGAAACGTGGTTGGTATGTTGACAATGGATGTTCAAAACACATGACAGGTGATAGAGACAAGTTTCTTACATTACAAAAGGAAAGAGATGGATCAGTCTCCTATGGAAATGATGATTCATCCAAAATCATTGGAAAAGGCACAATCCGAATTGGGAACAAGAATGAAAAGGCAGAAAATGTTCTACTAGTAGAAGATATGAAACATAATCTTTTAAGTGTGAGTCAAATGTGTGACCAAGGTCATAAAGTTACTTTCGATTCACAAAAGTGTGAGATAAGAAAAGAAGGTTCAGGGAAATTGGTCCCTACAGATGCAAGAACTTCAAGCAACATATATGTGTTATGCAAAATTGGAAATGAAAAGTGTTGTCTAGGAAAGGAAGATGAAAGTTGGCTATGGAACAGAAGAATGGGTCACGTGCATTTTGATAACCTTGTCAAAGTTAGCAAAAGAGAAGCAGTCAGAGAAATGCCCCAAATCATGAAACCAACCAACACTTTATGCAAGCATTGCCAACAAGGAAAGCAAACAAATACTAGGTTCAAATCAAAGGAAGACCAACAAATGTGAAGCACTTCAGAGTTTTTGGAAGCAAATGCTACATCAAAAGAGAAGATGACAGAATGAGAAATTTTGACTCTCGTGTGGACCAAGAAATACTTGTTGGTTACTCAAGGAAAGAATACAAGTGTTACAATCTAAGAATAAACAATGTTGTGGAAAACATCAATGTAACAATTGATGAAACAGGAAGACCAGAATCAAAGAAAGAAGAAAACAAATCAATGGAACAACTTTTTGAAGAAGAAGATGAAAAAGAAGAAGAAGAGGAAGATGAATATGAAGAGAATCCGACAAAAGTAGAAGAACAAGTTCAACAAGTATCTCCAAAGAAACCTAGAAAACGAGTACAGAAGAATCATCCTTTAGATCAGATTATTGGAAAAAAAGATGCAAGAGTTGAGACTAGAAGAAAAATCCGTTCACCAGAACAAACACACCTAGCACTCTTATCTACAATTGAACCAAAATGTTTTGAAGAAGCCAACAAGGATGAATTTTGGAATAAGGCCATGGATGAAGAATTGGATCAAATAGAGAAAAATGACACCTGGGAATTGGTTCCAAGACCAAAGAATAAGAATGTGATCTGCACAAAATGGGTTTTCAGGAATAAATTGAATGAATATGGACAAGTTACAAGGAACAAAGCTAGATTGGTATGTAAATGATATGCACAGATTGAAGGAATCGACTTTGAAGAGACATTTTCCCTAGTTGCCAGAATGGAAGCAATCTGTTTTCTTTTAGCTTATGCATGCTCCAAGAATGTTAAAGTATATCAGATGGACATAAAATCAGCTTTTCTGAATGAGGAACTTGAAGAAGAAGTCTACATTGAACAACCAGAAGGAAATTAAAGAAGGCCTTGTATGGTCTAAAACAGGCTCCTAGAGCATGGTACTCCAGACTGGATAAGTATCTGTAGCAGGCAGAGTTCAGAAAAGGAAGTGTAGACAACAACCTCTACATTAAGGTAAGTCAAGGTAATATTTTATTAATTGAAGTTTATGTTGATGATATTATTTTTGGTAGTGATGATGACAGGTTAAGCTAGAAATTTGCAAAAGACATGCAGAATTAATTTGAAATGTTGTTACTTGGAGAACTATCCTTCTTTCTGGGACTTCAGATATGTCAAAGCAACCAAGGAATTTTTATTTCTCAAACCAAGTATATCAGAGAAATGATAAAGAGGTTTGGAATGGAAGATTGCAAACCAGTTATCACTCCTGTGCAAACCAGTTGTAAGTTGAGCAAAGATGATGATTCAAAGTCTACAGATTAGAGACAATATAGATTAATGATTGGTAACCTACTATATATGACAGCATCCAGACCAGATGTAATGCAGGAAGTTGGACAGGTGGCACGATTTCAAGCAGCACCAAAGGAATCACATGTATTAGTAGTAAAGAGGATCTTCAGATATCTCAAAGGAACAGAAGAGTTTGGATTATGGTATCCAAAAGGAAAAGATCTATCACTTATTGCCTACACAGATATAGATTGGGCAGGTTGTATTGATGATCGACAAAGCACCTGTGGAGCAGTGTTCTACTTAGGTGAGTGTTTGGTATCATGGCTAAGAAAGAAACAATTATCGGTATCTCTATCTACAGCCGAGGCAGAGTATATTGCAGCAGTAACATGTTGTACACAAGTTCTTTGGATGAAACAAACTTTGACAGATATACAAGTTGAGTATGATGAGCCCATTCCAATATATTGTGATAATACAAGTGCCATCAATATCTCAAAAAACCCATTGATGCACTCCAAAAGGAAGCACATTCCAATCAAGTATCACTTTCTATGGGAATAGGTTGCAGAAAAGAACACCAGAGTTGAGTATGTGGGCACAAAAGAACAAGTGGCAGACATCTTTAAAAAACCACTTCCACCGGAAGCCTTTGAATATCTTCGCCAAAGACTTGGAGTTATTTCTACTCCAAAAATGAATGCTTTTTGAATGCTTATCTTATATGTAATAGATGTACACGAGGAAGCACCATAAGAGGACAGTTTGTCAGGGGGAGCATCCCCAGATGGAAAGATACCTTTTCCATTGATGAAAAAGGGGGAGAGATTTGTTAGATGCAGAGGAAAGAGGCATGGTTCTAGGGGGAGCAGATTTATTAGATGTAGAGGACAGAGGCATGGTTCCAGGGGGAGCAGATTTATCAGATGCAGAGGAAAAAGGCATGGTTCCAGGGGGAGCATGAGTGATATGATTTCAGCATTTCATTAGAGTGTTGCCATCAATGCCAAAGGGGGAGATTGTTGATTAAGGTTGGTTTTCATTGATGTCAACCCTTGAAGAAATCCCCATAGCAAAAAGGTTTGGGTAATGGGCCCAATATTGTTTGATGTAAATATGACTCATTATTTTTTTTTCATGGTTGATAAGAAGTAAATATGGATGAACTCCAAAGTGGTCCCCTTATGGTGAAAGCCCTCATGGGAAGACGCTTTGTGGGGTAAGAGAACCCATGCTTAATTGTGGAATAATGAGATGAAGGAAAGTGAACTTGTCAGGGAAAATATCCTAGATGGATAGTGCTTGTCATTTCATTTCTGGTGGTATGTGGAATGTCACATAATTCCTCACGGTTAGAGACTTATGGCCATGAGAAGTTGGAGACCCCTGGTTTGGGTAATGGACCCAAGTTTGTTTAATGGGTAATGGTATGAGTTATGATATATTTTCAGATAATACTATTCTATATGGATAGTACATGTCATGCCATTTCTGGTGGTATGTATAACATCACATAACTCCTCACGGTTTGAGAATTATGGCCTTACGAAGTTGGAGGACCCTCATATGTCATCTAGAAGCCCCAAAAGGTCAAAGTAGTCAAAGTGGTTTAAGAGATTTTAAGAGGTAAATAATAAAGTGAAGTGATGAGTGTATTATAATTCAAATTGAATACAAAATAAATTATTTCAATAATTAATTTAATGGAGAAATTAGAAGTGGACCCAACCCTAAAATAAGGAAAGTGGGCCAAGTGACCTAGAAGATGTTTTTAAGGAAGCCACTTGGAGAGTATAAATAAGAGGAAAGGCTCTCTCATTTGAATCAAACTTGAGAATATTGAATATCTATAGGTTTATGAGGTAACCAAATGATATCTAAGCTGAAATTATTAGGAAAGTGAAGAAAAGAAGGCCGAAATGCAAGGAAGGATAAATTCTTTTGATGGTGCTTTCTAAGGTATGTTATTTACAGGTCATCTCACCATTTTCGCTATAACTTTTTTTTCTATAATGATTTAGATCCTGAAATTGATATGAAAGTGAGAAAACATATCCAAGTATCTGTGGTAAAAAATTCAGCTTGTGGTTCGTTGTATTTTGGGAGTTACACTCCGTAGAAAAAGGGGTTTGTGGCCAGTCCTGAAACTAATCAAAATCAGGTGTTTCGGGTAAAAACATCATAACTTCTTCATAACAGATTCCAATTCTATGAGACCAAATGTGTTAGTTAGGGTACAGTATTTAGTATGTTGTGTAACCATTTTATATCAATTCATCAAATAATTTGTGTGGGGCACGCTCTCCAAGGTCGCTCTCTAGAATAAGCCAAAATTCAGCAAGGTATGCCATTTTTGCTATAAATCCTTTTCTGAGAGGTTCCAAGTAGTGAAAGTTGGAGTAATTGTATAAAACACACTGAAGAACATTGTGTATTAGTTTCATATGTTTATACATTACAGGTTCAAAGTTATGATTACTTCAAGTTAGGGTTGTTGACTAATCCAAAACTAGGCATGTGAGACTAAAGAAAAGTTTGATAAAAATGCTATTCTCTTGTTTTTAAAGTTAAGGAAGGTTTGCAGGAATGTGATCATATATATCGAGTCTATTATAGAGATACAAATCAGATTTGGATGATGAAATCAATGAGGGATTTTGGTTGTGTTACATGTTGAGTACATGGTTGAGACAAGTAGTTGATGAGTTGGTGCACATGCATGAGGTGTATAGTTGATGATATTGGTACATATTGATGAGTAGTTGACACATGATTGGTACATACTTGGTACATGGTTGGATGCACTTGTTAGTGGTACAGTTTTATTACAAGTTGGTGCATGATTGATGCACTTATTTATGGTACAGGTTGATTACAGGTTGAGGTATAGGTTGGTGCATGGTTGATGCACTTGTTTATGGTATAGGTTGATTACAGGTTGATGCATGATTTAGATTTATTGGTACAGTTTTACAACGGTATATCTCACAGTGATAGTGTGACAGTGGTTCCATCATTCTACTTCTACTTCAGGGTAGCAGGACAGGGCAAGGACAGGTGGATGTAGCCACCTTTCGGTTGTAGCCGGAGAACATTGGGGGTTGTAGCTTCCTTCTGGTTGTAGCCAGAGAATTGGGGAGTTGGAGCTTCCCTCAAGTTGTAGCCTGAGAAACTAGGGGGTTGGAGCCTCCTTCCAGTTGCATTTGGAAAACAAAGGAAGTTGGTGCTTCCAATGAATGTAATTCTTCAAGACATATAAGAAAAAACATTCTGTGGTTTTCTCCCGATTTGGGTTTCCACGTAAAACGTTGGTGTACTAGGTATGTGTGTGATTGTTTATTTCTTACTGCTCATTATTGGATAATAATTCTACATTGATATAACATTTGAAGAAAAAGGATTATAATTACGCTATTACTGATTCACCCCCCCTCTCAGTAATCCAACAGGGTGGACTGTTGGAACATTGCTCTGAGATGTGGTAGTTTTAGGAGTAACAATTGGAGACTAGGCTCTCTTTTCATTGCGACCCTTTCCTTTTTGCTTGTAAAACTCGTTAGTATTAGGTGTTGTTTCCAAGTCGCCAACATTATGTGCAGGAGCACCTAATTGTTTTTCTTCTTCTTCACTTAAAATATTATGAATGAATGAATTGTTGAATCCTATTAAGAGCATATGTTCCATGAATATTTTGTTAGGTTTAAATCCCTTTATCTTTTTAGAATACTTCATATTTACATTGTGGAAGTGATTGGAAAACCCATCAATTTTGTTTATATTCCTAAATATGAAGCCTTCAATTTTCCATGGCAAGGGGATGAATTTATTTTTCCATTTTTCGTGGAAAAAGTGAAACCAAAAATTGTATTGTCTTGCCACTTCTGCAATAAAAAATTTATCAAATACATGGTATGGAAGAAAAGAGGGATTTCCTTGAATAGAAGATACTGATAACACTGTGATTTTCAATATTCTCTAAAGTTCACTTTTTCTCCAAGAATTTATTAGCCTGGTATGATATCCTGGGGGTAGTTTTAGCAAACAACAGTCCTTTGAAAAATGAAATGAAATCATTGTAAAATTTATAAAAATGCAAAGAAGTCTTGAGTCTTCACAATGCTTGATACCAGAAGGTAACTGGATCAATTTCACAGTTCACCCTCTTACAAATAGTCAATTTTGGAAATTGACAGCAATATACTATCGTGAATACCAAATAAGAAGCCATAAAGAATTTCTTTTGTAATGTAACAATTGGGAGGATATTTCAATGGAAATCAGTTTTCCCCAATCGAAGATAGCTTGTTATTTAAATGTAAAATATAAAAATAAAGAATCACGCGAGAAATGATGGCAGTGCTTTCCTGACTTGTCAGCCTGGTAAGCAACCAAGTGATTTCCTAAGAGGGTTTTTTAAAAGAGTTGACCTGAATCATGGTTATGTCTTCTGTAACAGACGCGGGATTCTCCAAGAACTTGGGCAAGAGGTCCAGGACATTGTTATGGTTTTTCAGAAAATATATGCAATCCTCTCCTTTGAAGGTAAGTGTTGGCTCAGGGAGCTTCAACATCTTACGAAACACTTGCAGTGAAAGAGATATGGGGGAATGATATTGGATTTGTATAATTCGTTGATTTGGTACGTACTTATCAACGCACCATGCAACCAATTATTTATAGTCGAATACCTCGGGGACACACCCTGCACGAGAAATTTTGGATGTCCATATTACGTCTTTCTATGCAGGAGGATATGATTAATACGAGTATGCTCTAGACCAATGAAATTTCTAGTCTTCATGACCAAAAACTATTCAAAGTATCACCACATAATTGTTGTCTAGATATTTCTACCATAGGTTGACGAGAGTGTTGTTTCAACTGGATAATAATTCACAATGAATCGTTTCAGAGAGATAACAATAGTATAACCTTTGGATAATCGTGCTTTAATGCAATTTAATGAAAAATCTCCTCCAACCCTTCTCTTATTAATGGTGATTTTTACGGAGCCCCCATGATCAATTATTAGCATTAAACCTGATCCAAAAATATCTTTTAATGATTGTGGTTGAGTTATTAGTTGCATGTGTTAATTAACCATTTATGAAGCTGAATGAAAGAGGATGAAGATGAAAGAATATATCACAGCCATAATAAATAATACAGATCTGAACTGAAGCAATAAGAACAACAAACCATAACAAGAGAAGTGATAACGGAGTTCGTTACAAAATTGCCTACGTCTCCAGGCCTTTGTCTTAGTGGGGGAGGCTTCTTTATTTCTGTTCAAATATCAAAAAGTACATTGTAGCAGTGCCATTAGGATACAAGACTAATCTGGTCATGTTCTTCCAGATCTCTAGAACCCAGCAGAAGAAACGACATGCAAAACGGATGATCGTAGCTCCCAGAAATGGCTCGCAATCATATGCTCCTCAACAGCTTCCCTACATAAAAATGGATTTGGCTTGGATTCCCTTCAACATAACTCTTCTTTGACTGTCCTCCATGGCCTCAAACAGGCTTGGTTTTTATAAATCTGAAGTTGGTTATCATTCCCCAACTTCCTCCCAAAATCTGGCCTCCAAAAATGCCCAATATCTCCCAAAAATGGCCCAAATCCATGATTACAGGCATAAAAATCAAATAGAAATCCATAAACTATATAATAAAACCCACTTTAGCTTTAATATGGGTATAATCCCCTTATACCCAGAACGTGCCCCTAAATTATCGGTCACATGTATTGATGTGGCCAAGCACCAACCCATAGGGCTGTGCATTGGCCCCTTATCTCGAAATATATGGTCACATGTTGTATTGGTATAGGACTGTGGCTCGTACCCTGTGCTAACAAACCAATCAACAAGCCCAGGGTTACATGGAATCACCCGAGGCCAAGGGATAAGCCCTATCCAAAACTCCCATGCATATGGTGCTCGCGCCCTCAAGTTTATGTGTGTTATGCGACCACGGGCTAGGGCTTAGCCCCAACCCCCTCCTTTTTTCTCCCTACCATATAACTGCACTTTAAATAAAATAAAATGTGATGCATATAATAAGTAACAATGTGGGAGCATTGGTGTTGGGCCTCTCCATAAAACTTTTCCCCTACGAACAGGTCCCGTGGTCAAACCCCAAGAGCTCCATAACATTTTTTTAACATAGTAACCAGTGATGAAGTGCCACATGGCAGCCCATGCCTGGGCCACATGGCACCACCCCATTTGCCTAATGCATGCCATGTGTCAATCAATAGTTGGTCCACCATCAATTGTACGACCCATTGTACCTCTTCCACATGTCATCTTTAGAAGCTTCCACGTCGGTAGTGATGAGGTGTCTTTGGTGATGTCATGCTGACGTTAGCATTGACTTTTGCCAGTTTGACCCTTTGACTTTTTACCTGTTTGGGTTTTTTATCAGAACGTGATAACTTTCGCATACGGAGCCCATTTGAGGAAGTAAATATACTGTCAGAATCAGTGCGACAAGACAGACGCAATGGCACTAGTTTCATTCCATTATGAGAACTTTCATTTTTAAGCCTTTCTGAGCCCTATCAAGCTTTGGATCTGATTCTGGATCAAAACCATACTAAATGAATATTGGGAAAAGCATGAAGGTGTTGGAGAATAACCCTAACTTAGACTCCTAGATCTTGCTTAATACATTCATTTACACTTTATTGTTGGAAATACTAAAACAATTGAGAGAGGGGGGGTGAATCAGTTGTTTATGAGCTTAAACAATTTTATACCTTTTAAATATTATTAATCTTCCTTCAAGTGATCATCAACAATATACAACATATGGACAGTAAAAGTAAAGACCATCAGTCACACATAAAGTACACACGGAGTCAGATTTTCACAAGGAAACCCATAAAGGGAGAAAACCTCTTCTTCTTTGAAATGATAGGCATTCTTTTTCAGTTCTGTACATCATTTACAATTAAGCACCAACTCAATGTGAGGCTGCTACCTCTATTTTACAAGCTGCAACTTGTTTGAGAGCACCAACTCTCTGGTTTCTCTAGCACCCACTAGAAGGAAGCACCAACTCCCTGAATATTCCAGCACCAACTGGATGGAAGCACCAACTTCCTGAATGTTCCAGTACCAACTGGATGGAAGCACCAACTTCCAGTTACACAGGCTCCAACCTGCATAACAGAGAACACTAGTTCTCCCTTGCACCTCCTTGCCACCCTGGTTTCTCTGGCTGCAACCAGATGGAAGCTACAACTTCCTGTGTTCAAGCTCCCACTTGAACCTCTGAGGACAACAGTCCTCTCGAGCACCTCCCAACCTCCCTAGAATATAAATGGCTAAATAAACATTCAACTTTACAGATAAATCAGGTCTTACCAATCTTTCTTTGTTCTGTAAATCTAGTCTTCTGCACACTGTTCTGCAGCTCTACTCTTCCTCTGTCTGTTCAGCAGGTATGCTCTGCATCAACTCATGCTCTCATTCTTCTCTTCTTCAACTCTCTGTTATTATGCTCTGCATTTCATCTCACCCTTCACATATGCTCAATCTCCTCCTGCACATCCTCTTCGTCTCTATTCTTACAGTTTCATTCTTTTTCACTTACAGAACAACCAACCCGACACAGTCTATTTCATCTTCTTTTATACACACTAACATGATGGTTCAACTTCCCAACTCCTTAGGAAAAATGTCTACAACTGTCTAAGCAACTGAAACACCAACTGAAACGCTAACTGTTTTGAAATCATGAGTCCGTTTTGCTATGATCTTCATCGACCCTGATCGATGGTCCATGATCTCGATGAATCAACGGTCCAGATCTTTTCGAGATCTCGCATCTCGTTGTTCCTTAGTTGGAGGTTCTTGTCACTCCAAGTCGCGATAGGCGAAGCTCTGAGATGGAGCTCAGATCAACGATCCATGTTCTTGGTGATCCGACGGTCCTGATCTTTTCGCGATCTCGCATCTCGTTGTTCCTTAGATGGAGGTTCTTGTCACTCCAATTCGTGATAGGTGAAGCTCCGAGATGGAGCTGGATCAACGGTCCAGAATCTTGGTGTATTGATGGTCTAGATCTCTTCGTGAATTCACATCTCGCAGTTCCTGTGATGAAGGGTCTCATCACTCCAAGTCATGATAACCAAGACTCCAAGATGGAGTTACATCAACGGCCCAGATCCAAGCTTGATTTAACGGCTGTGGTTGAATCGCCATATCGCATATCGCAATTTCGCATTTATTGTTGCAGTGTTTTTCTCACTCCTTGTTGCGATTCATGAAACTCCGATAAGGAGTTACATCAACAGTCCAAGTCCGAGCTTGATTCAACGGCTGTGATTGAGTCGCAATTTCGCATATCGCGATTTCGCATTTCTTGTTACAGTGTTTTTGTCACTCCATGTCGCGATTCGTGAAACTCCGATAAGAAGTTACATCAATGGTCCAAATCTGATCTTGATCTGACAGTCGTAGTTACGTCGTGATTTCGCATATCACGATATTGGGATTTTTGATGTTAATAATCTTTGACATGTCCAACTTGCGATCCTCGAAACTCCGATATGGTGTCCATCTGCTGACGTCACGCGTGAATTGACATATGTTGAATACTGCCACGTGTCACTCTTATTCATGACTTACATGTGCCTGAAATGTTGAATCAGTCTGACACTTGTCATTACCTGATTGTGCCACGTGTCCCTAGATGACGTGGTCTACTATCATGAGTTGGGTTGACAGTCTAGATCACATCTTGATCTGACGGTTCAGGTTCAGTCGGGATTTCACACATCACGATTTCGGGGTTCCTGATGTCAATCAACTTTGACATGTCCAACTCGCGATCCCCGAAACTCTGACAAGGACTGGGATCAACGGTACAGATCAAAGCTTGATCTGACGGCTCAGATTTCATCGTGATTTTTCATATTGTGATTACGCCCTCTTCTCATTGCACTTTAAAGACCATGCAGGTTCTCCTCGATCCAATGGCGGTTGGACCCTACGCTCGGATCTGATAGTTGAGATCTGTCTCCCTCTTCAACGATCAGAGATTCTTCTCAAACTTTCGCTCATTCGCTGCCTTTGATCATTCACTGCCTTCGATCATTCACTGCTTTCGATCATTCACCTCTCTAAACTTATCTTCTATTTTCCTGTCAATTACAAAGTTGTTGTTCTCATGTCATCTTCATTGTTGCCATCAATGACAAGCATTCACTGTTTGTTAACTGTCTGTTAAATATTTTCCAACAATCTCCCCCTTTGGCATTGATGGCAACACAAGCACCCACATGTATTCAGATCTTCTCTCCTACTCTTTTCTCCCCCTTTGACATCAATGTCAAAGAAGAACCATTCTTCCTCTGATCTATTATAAAAACCTGCTTCCCCTGTCAACTATAAGCATCTTGGAAATACACCAGATATTCAATAAGTATTCCCCCCGACGAGGTGAACAGATTAGGCACTTGATATTAGAACCCCCAACTTTTGATGAAGATATCCAAAAGGGGTTGCTACTAATGGTTTAGTAAATATATCAACAATCTGTTCTTTGGAAGGAATATAATTCAGCTGAACAATTTTGTTTGTAACTTGTTCTCGGAGAAAATGATACTTGATTGGAATATGCTTAGTCTTGAAATGAAGAACAGGATTCTTGGAGACACTAATGTCACTTGTGTTATCACAATGAATTGGAATAGGATCAGTGTAAGTTACCTTCAGATCTACAAGAGTTTGTATCATCCATAAGATTTGTGTGCAGCAAGTAGCAGCAGCAATGTATTCTACCTCTGTAGTGGATAATGAAATAGATCCTTGCTTCTTACTAAGCCATGCAACTAATGAGTCACCCAAAAAAAATGCTCCTCCACTGGTGGTTTTTCTCTCATCAACACAGTTTGCCCAGTCAGCATCTGAATAAGCAATTAACTGGAAATTCTGATTTCTAGGGTACCACAGTCCATATGTCATTGTTCCCTTCAGATATTTGAATATTATTTTAACAACTACCAAGTGACTTTGTTTAGGAGCAGACTGAAAACGACCTACCATTCCAACAACTTGCATTATATCAGGACGAGATGTTGTGATGTACAGAAGACTGCCTATCATTGAACGATATGTCCTTTGATCAACATCAGGTGAGATATCATCTTTGCTCAGCTTGCAACCAACCACCATAGGTGTGCTGACTGTAGAGGAATCTTCCATCTAAAATTTCTTCAATATCTCTTTCAAATATTTTTCTTGAGAAATAAAAATTCCTGCAAAGCTTTGTTTTACTTGTAAGCCAAGAAAATATGACAGTTCCCCTATCATGGACATTTCAAATTCTATTTGCATAGAATTAACAAACCACTGGACAGATGATTCATTAGTACAGCCAAAAATAATATCATCTACATAAACCAAAACAACTAGTAAATTATCGCCTTCAGATTTAATGTA
>JASDQU010011858.1:130939-148597 GCA_032191745.1 Picea mariana | reverse complement strand
GGACAACTGTCCTCTCGAGCACCTCCCAACCTCCCTAGAATATAAATGGCTAAATAAACATTCAACTTTACAGATAAATCAGGTCTTACCAATCTTTCTTTGTTCTGTAAATCTGGTCTTCTGCACACTGTTCTGCAGCTCTACTCTTCCTCTGTCTGTTCAGCAGGTATGCTCTGCATCAACTTGTGCTCTCATTCTACTCTTCTTCAACTCTCTGTTATTATGCTCTGCATTTCATCTCACCCTTCACATATGCTCAATCTCCTCCTGCGCATCCTCTTCGTCTCTATTCTTACAATTTCATTCTTTTTCACTTACAGAACGACCAACCCGACACAGTCTATTTCATCTTATTTTATACACACTAACACGATGGTTCAACTTCCCAACTCCTTAGGTAAAATGTCTACAACTGTCTACGCAACTGAAACACCAACTGAAATGCTAACTGATTTGCAATCATGAGTCCGTTTTGCTATGATCTTCATCGACCCTTATCGATGGTCCATGATCTCGATGAATCAACGGTCCAGATCTTTTCGAGATCTCGCATCTCACTGTTCCTTAGTTGGAGGTTCTCATCACTCCAAGTCATGATAGGTGAAGCTCTGAGATGGAGCTCAGATCAACGATCCACGTTCTTGGTGATCTGACGGTCCTGATCTTTTCGCGATCTCACATCTCGTTGTTCCTTAGATGGAGGTTCTCGTCACTCCAAGTCGCGATAGCGAAGCTCCGAGATGGAGCTGGATCAACAATCCAGAATCTTGGTTTATTGACGGTCCAGATCTCTTTGTGAATTCGCATCTCACAGTTCTTGTGATGAAGGGTCTCATCACTCCAAGTCACGATAGCCAAGACTCCGATATGGAGTTACATCAACGGCCCAGATCCAAGCTTGATTTAACGGCTGTGATTGAATCGCGATATTGCATATCGCGATTTCGCATTTCTTGTTGCAGTGTTTTTGTCACTCCATGTCGCGATTCGCAAAACTCCGATAAGGAGTTACATCAACGGTCCAAGTCCGAGCTTGATTCAACGGCTGTGATTGAGTCACAATTTCGCATATTGCGATTTCGCATTTCTTGTTGCAGTGTTTTTGTCACTCCATGTCGCGATTCATGAAACTCCGATAAGGAGTTACATCAATGGTCCAAATCTGATCTTGATCTGACGGTTGCAGTTACGTCGCGATTTCGCATATCGCGATATCGGTATTTTTGATGTTAATAATCTTTGACATGTCCAACTTGCGATCCTCGAAACTCTGATATGGTGTCCATCTGCTGACGTAACACATGAATTGACATGTGTTGAATACTGCCACGTGTCACTCTTATTCATGACTTACATGTGCCTGAAATGTTGAATCAGTCTGACACTTGTCATTACTTGATTGTGCCACGTGTCCCTAGCTGACGTGGTCTGCTGTCGTGAGTTGGGTCGATGGTCTAGATCACATCTTGATCTGACGGTTCAGGTTCAGTCGGGATTTCACACATCGCGATTTTGGGGTTCCTGATGTCAATAAACTTTGACATGTCCAACTCACGATCCCCGAAACTCCGTCAAGGACCGCGATCAATGATCCAGATCAAAGCTTGATCTGACGGCTCAGATTTCATCGCAATTTTTCATATTACGATTACGCCCTCTTCTCCTTGCACTTTAAAGACCGTGCAGGTTCTCCTCGATCCAACAGTGGTCGGACCCTGCGCTCGGATCTGACGGTTGAGATCTATCTCCCTCTTCAATGATCAGAGATTCTTCTCAAACTTTCACTCATTCGCTGCCTTCGATCATTTGCTACCTTTGATCATTCACTGCTTTCGATCATTCACTTCTCTGAACTTATCTTCTATTTGCCTGTCGATTACAAACTTGTTGTTCTCATGTCATCTTCATTGCCATCAATGACAAGCATTCACTATCTGTTAACTGTCTGTTAAATATTTTCCAACATTTATTTCACCTAATTTGGTCACATAGAGAATAAGGGCACCTCATCCATAGATTTTAGGGAAAACTACTAATTTTAGTTCAAGACTCAACTCTCGGTTCTTGATTTTCTCGATTTATTCTTGATTTTCTTGATTTATTCATGATTTATTCCAAATCCCCCATGAAAAAACTCATCTATTATTGGGGAATGCACACCTCCTCTTTGAGTGAGAGATTTATTGTTTAATTAATGATTTTTGTCATTACTATTATTAGTAACTACTATTTCGGTTCAGTTAAGTGAGTTGGAACTACTTCTCTTATCAGTTAAGTGAGCTTAAGTGAGATAATGCACATCACTTGACTCTTGTGGACATTAATGAGTGTGTGACATGTGTCTTTAGTGGTCTAGGTCGAACTATGTGGTCTCCCTTAGCTTATGACACCTATTTTAGCTATTTCTAGCTTTTTTTTACTAGAATTTATATGTTGGAAATTCTATATATTCACCTCCTCTCTTCTTTTTGAGAATGGTTGCTCATGTATATTCATTTTTTATTAATATAATTCTCTGATTTATGGAGAAAAAAATTTCTCTCGTATCTTGAATATTAGCAAATTGCATCTGTTCAATTTAGCTAGAATTTTATATCTATTAGGGTTTTTGCAGGAATTCTACATGGTATGAGAGCTAGATTGAATCCAGTGGATTGTACATGGTTTTATTTGCAGGTATAGATCATCATGAGGCACAAAAAGAAGCAATGAATCATCTCTTTTGTTAGTATCCAGATACTAAATTTTCATTTTCTCCTTGTTACAGGAACGAGGTTATTCACATAGCACCGAGAAGTGTTGTTCCTGAGCACCGGTATTGCATACGCTAGAAGTAGTGATGAGATTTTAACTCCTCTCATTAGAGAAGAGGAGAAATGATTACAAACGTTTCCAAGCTTTTAACTCGTCTCATTACATAAAGTGTTAAATGATTACAAAAGCAATCGAAGGCCATGTATCGCCAGATGTGAAGAATATTGGACTATGAGGGCTGAGAGGTCATACTCTGTCCAAAGCTTGATGATTGGGAAAAACAATATTGAAAACATGTATATTCAAAAGAAAATAGTGCAAGGTGTCTTGGATTACTGCCAAGCAAGCAACATCAAATGACTTCCAAAAATCCAAGCGTTGTCAGAGTTTTGAAATGACAGTTAGGGGATAACAATTAAATCTTACACAACATTCAACAAAATCCAGAATGCTCTTTGTTTGGAGTGGGAATTGGACAGCTATTTAAAGAATCTAAGTGATGTGTATGCCCTGCTTTGAGGACCATTGTTTAAATACATATCAAAGCAAAAGAACCGTCGGTGAATTCAACGCTCCAGTTATCGACAACCAGCATGTGCCAAATCATCTAAATGGTGAATATCCCCACTGAGACATCAAGAACACAAGCCAAATCCGAGCCTAAGAGCCAAGTTCCAACCAAGTCACATGAAGAAGGAGCACTCAGAATGAATGTCTAGCATGACTATGAATGCCAAGTGCATGCATAGCAAGCAGACCGGTGTCAGGGATGGCCATAGATTATCGAGTGTTCAAAGGCTAAACACTAAAAATATCATGTTAAATGAGAATCTTCATTGTACATGCACAAAGGATGGTTTTCAAAAAATCACTGATAAGCCGCATGCAATTACTTCATCACTTTCTCTAAACCATTTGATATGACATGTGACACAGGAATAAGGTTTTCTTCAACATGGAAATGGTACAGACATATGTGTTTCTGTGATTGAGGAAAATTTTGAATATTTAGATGCCCTTGTAGAAAGAATTGTTGGTGCAGATGTTCCTATGCCCTATGCCGCAAATTTAGAATGACTAGTTGTTCTTCAGGTTAAAGACATCATTCATGCCTCAAAAGGGGTTTGTTATAGAGTAGTTCCGAGAAATGCAGTTGTTTTGTTTTAAATGTTTATTTCATCGATCATCCTCCTTTAGATACAAATTTGTATCACGTGAACAAAGCATCTATATATTGAAATCTATCCTGAGGCACAAGGCATATTCTATTTTCTAAAAACAGCTCCCAATTTTGAAGCATTGAGAAATTTGAAACAAGGCACAATGGATGGAGCAAGGCCAAGACACAACCATTTTCTTTAAAAACTGGTTCAGGGTATGTTGAAGGAAGGAGGATGCTCGATAGCCAGTTTGCATTGTTGCTATGCAGGAGTTTGAAGTCTTGGACATATAATTTGTTAAGGAGCATATTTAGAAAAAGAAGCTTGAAACCCTTTGATGTTCATTACAGTCTCACATCTAGAGTCAGGTGGTTTCTCTTTCTGTGATATCATGAGCACTGTACAAAATCTTCAAGGCGAAAAAGACACAGTGCATCAAGTCTAGATTTATAGGACGAGGCACAACATTGGGGAGAAATTTTTTATCCACATCTCCAGTGCTGATTTTTCTATCTTTAGTTTGGACAATGGGGAACCTTATTCGAATCCTATATTCATATTTTCTAGCATTCAAAGATTACCCTGCAGATTTTGAGGAATTTCTTCAATGTTTTAAGAAACCAGTCTTCTCAAAATCCAAGTTAGAAATTTTCTAGTTCCAGATTTGGTGGCAAGCACATTTACTAAATGATTTCATTATTTAATGCAGAAGACAGGTCATACCTCTAGCAAGCTATTTGGTTGAGCCAAATTTGCCCAGAAAATCTGATTAAATCTCCTCTGTTAGGTTTTGATCTAATTTGTAGGGCATGTGGTTGTCCAAGTGTTGTTGGTCTAGAATATCTGATGGAGGCCTCCGACTTAGTGGCAGGACTTTGTTAAACATATCCTTGTTTCTTAGTTTTAGGAGGATCCCTAATTGATATTTCTGAGGAAAAACTGGATTATGAAATTGGTGAGTCATTAAACACAAAAAGTGGAGAAAGTATGTGATCTGAATGCTATATAAGGGATCTTGTGATATGTAAAACAGAAGGACCCGAGAGGGAATGGGAGGAGGCCTGTGAGGACATGGATGAGAAGATATTGATGAAAAAGCATTCATCTAAGTTATTAGAAACCTGAAGGCATTGTATTTTAGGAATCGCTTCTGGCATTGGAGATATATGACATTTGTTTTATCAGATTGTGACCTTCTTGTCTAAACATTGTTTTTCCATCTTCCTTTTTTTACATTATGTTTTTCTTCTTACTTGAATGAATTATAGACATTGAGAATCAATGGCTACTTATGGATGATATATTTCCAAGCGGTAAAGATTTTGTGAGGACTACCTATCATCCGTGTGTTTTGTTTCAAGTACCTTTGCATCCATTTGACAAAGAGAATCTTAGTTTGATGAGGTGTTCTACTTTGGTTTATTCCATATTCCTCTACCCATTTACATATAAATGTCTTATCTGATATACAATTTGATTGCCTCTGATCAACAGGGTGTTTACTTGACTCCATGCCCAATGGTGTTTTAATTGATCTACTTTTAGCTTGTTTCTCTTATTCTTTCTCTTGTCATATACCTCATTCACCTTATTTCAAAAACCCAAACACATTTTTATCCATAAAAACCAATGAAATAAATCAATGATGCCCTAGCTTACCCTTAGCAGTTGAGTGCAACTTTAGGGACTAACATTTTTGGCGTCGTTGTCGGGGACGAAGAAATGAAGATATCTTCCTTGGGGAAATGACAAGTGTAGATTCAGATCTTGATGGTGAACAATATTTTGGACATTTTCTAAGACTGTGATTATTCACCTGGCGACTCCTCTATGGTAATTGTGGCTCCTAAAAAAGAAGGCAAAGGACCTAAGATTCCTCAAAATCCTCCACCATCAAATAAGAGACCAGTAATGAGGAAAAATCCAGATTTCGAACTTGTGGCAACAGTGCCAAATCCTAAAAAAATACTAAGAAAACCTAAAGTTCTTCCTGGTCAGTCTTCACTTTCAAAAGGGAAATTATCTTCAGAAAATTCCCAGGCAATCTTCTGAAATCATCAAAAACCAAGCAAATGAAGATTTAAAAACCTAAAGTGAAATTAAGCTTATCGATGAGTCTGATATAGTTTCATTCCCTACAAATGTTTCAGAATTGAATCTAGAACAAAATAAGATACTTATTGAACTCATTAAACAGGAATATCCAGACTTGTTACTTGAAACTGGAAATTTGAAGATTCCCAACACAGGTGTTAAGATTGAAACAAAGACTTCTTCGTCATCTTGTGAATATTTCTCATCTGAGGATTTTGGATAACATTATTTTTATTTTGATAATCCTTTGTTTCTCAGTCCATTAGTTGATCATAGTCCATAAAAGAAATCTCCATCTACTGAAAAACAAGGTTCAGAAACAGCACATAAGAGTTGTAAAAGTTCGGGAAGATTTGAATGATATTAGCTGGCCCCATAACCCAATGGACTAGGCACAAAACAAAAGTTGTAGATGTTTGCAGAGCAGAAGATTTGTAGGGTCAGAATCGCATAGAGGAAAAGGCATAGTGGTCTGCTTGTTCTTGACTCCTCACAGGGAGAGCATCATCCCCCAGAAGGAGCCAATGTTAGTATCCAGATACTAAATTTTCATTTTCTCCTTGTTGTAGGAATGAGGTTATTCCCGTAGCACCGAGAAGTGTTGTTCCTGAGCACCAGTATTGCATACACTAGAAGTAGTGCTAAGCTTTTAACTCGTCTCATTAGAGAAGAGGAGAAGAGGGTTGGTTTTATTTTAAAATTTCACCAAAAAAAAAAATGTTGCACCCGAAGGACAATCTTCAGTCCTCGAAGCCACACACCTGCTGTCATACAACACAGTTTAGTACCTACTACTACTAGCCACACAACACAACAGTCATGATAAAGCACCAACACATCATAGTTTAAACCCACAAGAGGCTACAACAAATCATTGCTCGAATTTCCAAACCATTTGAAGAGAAGATGCCGATTCAACTCAATGGAGCATTTACATCACAATATGTGTCACTCTGCTGGCTTGCCTAGCTGTAACATTCATTTGTCAATGACTCTGTTTCCAGGTGTCCAGAGGCAACGTTTCCAAGCGTCGAGATACCTTCTAAATAAACCATGTATAAATTCAACACAATTCTTCACAGTCTGCACAAGTCAGAAGGAGTAAAAGTTTGGGTTTGATCAATGACCATTATTCCATTTCGTCCAGGTATGGTTTCTATGAGATTGACTAGTGCCAGGAAAGTGAGATGGCTCTTAGACAGTGACAATAGGGTCTGATACTATGCATACAAAGCATTACACCAAGTGTTAAATGATTACAAAAGCAATTGAAGGCCATGTATCGCCAAATGTGAAGAATATTGGACTATGAGGGCCGAGAGGCCATACTCTATCCAAATCTTGATGATCGGGAAAAACAATATTGACACCATATATATTCAAAAGAAAACTATGCAAGGTGTCTTGGATTACTGCCAAGCAAGCAATGTCAAATGAATTCCAAAAATCCAAGCATTGTCAAAGTTTTGAAATGACAGTTAGGGGATAACAATTAAATCTTACACAACATTCAACAAAATCCAGAATGCTCTTTGTTTGGAGTGGGAAATGGACAGCTATTGAAAGCATCTAAGTGATGTGTATGCCCCGCTTCGAGGACCATTGTTTAAATATAGAGCATAGCAGAAGAACCATCGGTGAATTCAACGCTCCCAGTTATTGACAAACTGCATGTGCCAAATCATCTAAATGGTGAATATCCCTGCTAAGACGTCAAGAACACAAGCCAAATCTGAGCCTAAGAGCCAAGTGCCAACCAAGTCACATGGAGGAGGAGAACTCAGAATTAATGTCCAGCATGACTATGAATGCCAAGTGCATGCATAGCAAGCAGACCAGTGTCAAGGATGGCCATAGATTATCGAGTGTTCAGAGGCTAAACACTAAAAATATCATGTAGAAGCTTCATTGTACATGCAAAAAGGATGGTTTTCAAAAAATTGTTGATAAGCCGCATGCAATTATTTCATCACTTTCTCTAAACCATCATTTGATATGACATGTGACAGAGGAAGAAGGTTTTCTTCAACATGGAAATGGTGCAGACATCTGCATTTCTGTGATTGAGGAACATTTTCAATATTTAGATGCCCTTGTAGAAAGAATTTTTGGTGCAGATGTGCCTATGCCCTATGCTGCAAATTTAGAATGACTAGTTGTTCTTCAGGTTAAAGACATCATTCATGCCTCGAAAGGGGTTTGTTATAGAGTAGTTCCGAGAAATGTATTTGTTTTGTTTTGAATGTTTATTTCATTGATCATCCTCCTTGAGATACAAATTTGTATCATGTGAACAAAGCATCTATATATTGAAATATATCTTGAGGCACAAGGCATATTCTATTTTCTAAAAACAGCTCCAAATTTTGAAGCATTGAGAAATTCAAAACAAGGCATAATGGATGGAGCAAGGCCAAGACACAACCATTTGCTTTAAAAACCGGTCCAGGGTATGTTGAAGGAAGGCGGATGCTCGATAGCCAGTTTTCATCATTGCTTTGTAAGAGTTTGAAGTCTTGGACATATAACTTGTTAAGGAGCATATTCAGAAAAAGAAGCTTGAAACCCTTTGACGTTCATTACAATCTCACATCTAGAGTCAGGTGGTTTCTCTTTCTGTGATATCATGAGCACTGTACAAAATCTGCAAGGAGAAAAAGAGACAGTGCATCAAGTCTAGATTTATAGGATGAGGCACAACATCGGGGAGAAAATTTTTATCCACATCTCCAGTGCTGATTTTTCTATCTTTAGTTTGGACAATGGGGAACCTTATTCGAATCCTATATTCATATTTTCTAGCATTCAAAGATTACCCTGTAGATTTTGAGGAATTTCTTCAAAGTTTTAAGCAACCAATCTTCTCAAAATCCGATATAGAAATCTTCTAGTTCCAGATTTGGTGGCAAGCACATTTACTAAATGATTTCATTATTTAATGTAGAAGATAGGTCATACCTCTAGCAAGATATTTGGTTGAGCCAAATTTGCCCAGAAAATCTGAATAAATCTCCTCTGTTAGGTTTTGATCTAATTTGTAGGGCATGTGGTTGTCCAAGTGTTGTTGGTCTAGAATATCTGATGGAGGCCTCCGACTTAGTGGCAGGACTTTGTTAAACATATCCTTGTTTCTTAGTTTTAGGGGGATCCCTAATTGATATTTCTGAGGAAAAACTGGATTATGAAATTGGTGAGTCATTAGACACAAAAAGTGGAGAAAGTATGTGATCTAAATGATATATAAGGGATCTTGTGATATGTAAAACAGGAGGACCGGAGAGGGGATGGGAGGAGGCCCGTGAGGGCATGGCTGAGAAGATATTGATGAAAAAGCATTCATCTGAGTTATTAGAAACCTGAAGGCATTGTATTTTAGGAATTGCTTCTAACATTGGAGATATATGACATTTGTTTTATCATATTGTGATCTTCTTGTCTAAACATTGTTTTTCCATTTTCCTTGTTTTACATTCTATTTTTCTTCTTACTTGAATGAATTATAGACATTGAGAATCAATGGCTGTTTATGGATGATATATTCTCAAGCGGTATATATTTTGTTAGGACTGCCTATCATCCATGTGTTTTGTTTCAAGTACCTTTGCATCCATTTGACAAAGAGAATATTAGTTTGATGAGGTGTTCTACTTTTGTTTATTCCATATTCCTATACCCATTTACATATAAATGTCTTATCTGATATACAATTTGATTGCCTCCGATCAACAGGTTGTTTACTTGACTCCATGCCCAATGGTGTTTTAACTGATCTGCTTTTAGCTTGTTTCTGCTATTCTTTCTCTTGTCATATACCTCATCCACCTTATTTCAAAAACCCAAACACATTTTTATCCATAAGAACCAATGCAATAAACAAATGATGCCCTAGCTTGCCCTTAGCAGTCGAGTGCAACTTTAGGGACTAACATTTTTGGCGTCGTTGGCGGGGACGAAGAAATGAAGATATCTTCCCTGGGGAAACGACAAGTGTAGATTCAGATCTTGATGGTGAACAAGATTTTGGACATTTTCTAAGACTGTGATTATTCACCTGGCAACTCCTCTGTGGTAATTCTGGCTCCTAAAAAAGAAGGCAAAGGACCTAAGATTCCTCAAAATCCTCCACCATCAAATAAGATACCAGTAACGAGGAAAAATCCAGATTTCGAACTTGTGGCAGCAGTGCCAGATCCTGAAAAAATGCTAAGAAAACCTAAAGTTCTTCTTGGTCAGTCTTCACTTTCAAAAGGAAAATTATCTTCAGAAAATTCTCAGGCAGAGTCTTCTGAAATCATCAAAACCCAAGAAAATGAAGATTTAAAACCCAAAAGTCAAATTAAGCCTGTCGATGAGTCTGATATAGTTTCATTCCCTACAAACGTTTTAGAATTAAATCCAGAACAAAAGAAGATGCTTATTGAACTCATTAAACAGGAATATCCAGACTTGTTACTTGAAACTGGAAATTTGAAGATTCCCAGCATAGGTGTTAAGATTGAAACAAAGACTTCTTCATTATCTTGTGAATCTTTCTCATCTGAGGATTTTGGATCACATTATTGTTATTTTGATAATCGTTTGTTTCTTAGTCCATTAGTTGATCATAGTCCAGAAAAGAAATCTCCATCTGCTGAAAAACAAGGTTCAGGGACAACACATAAGGGTTGTAAAAGTTTGGGAAGATTTGAATGATATTAGCTGGTCCCATAACCCAATGGACTAGGCACAACACAGAAGTGTTAGATGTCTGTAGAGCAGAAGATTTGCAGAGTCAGAATCGCACAGAGGAAAAAGCATAGTGGTCTGCTTGTTCTTGATGCCTCACAGGGAGAGCATCATCCCCCAGAAGGAGCCAATGTTAGTATCCATATACTAAATTTTCATTTTCCCCATGTTGCAGGAACGAGGTTATTCCCATAGCACCAAGAAGTGTTGTTCCTGAGCACCAGTATTGCATACGCTATAAGTAGTGCTAAGCTTTTAACTCGTCTCATTAGAGAAGAGGAGAAGAGGGTTGGTTTTGTTTTAAAATTTCACCCAAAAAAAAATTGTTGCACCCAAAGGACAATCTTCAGTCCTCGAAGCCATGCACCTGCATTCATACAACACAGTTTAGTACCTACTACTACTAGCCACACAACACAACGGTTATGATAAAGCACCAACACATCATAGTCTAAACCCACAAGAGGCTACAACAAATCACTGCTCGAATTGCCAAACCATTTGAAGAGAATATGCCCGATTCAACTCGATGGAGCATTTACATCACAATATGTGTCAGTCTGCGCCTGTCTAGCTATAACATTCATTTGTCAACGACTCTGTTTCCAGGTGTCCAGAGGCAACGTTTCCAAGCATCGAGCTACCTTCTAAATAAACCATGTATAAATTCAACACGATTCTTCACAGTCCGCGCAAGTCAAAAGGAGTAAAAGTTTGGGTTTGATCAACGACCATTATTCCATTTCATCCAGGTATCATTGCTATGAGATTGACTAGTGCTAGGAAAGTGAGATGGTTCTCAGATAGTAACAATAGGGTCTGATACTATGCATACAAAGCATTACACCAAGTGTTAAATGATTACAAAAGCAATTGAAAGCTGTGTATCGCCAGATGTGAAGAATATTGGACTATGAGGGCCGAGAGACCATACTCTATCCAAAGCTTGATGATCGGGAAAAAGAATATTGGCACCATCTATATTCAAAAGAAAACTATGCAAGGTGTCTTGGATTACTGCCAAGCAAGCAATGTCAAATGACTTCCAAAAATCCAAGCGTTGTCAGATTTTTGAAATGACAGTTAGGGGATAACAATTAAATCTTACACAGCATTCAACAAAATCCAGAATGCTCTTTGTTTGGAGTGGGAACTGGACAGCTATTGAAAGCATCTAAGTGATGTGTATGCCCTGCTTCGATGACCATTGTTTAAATATCGAGCAGAGTAGAAGAACCGTCGGTGAATTCAACGCTCATAGTTATCGACAAAAAGCATATGCCAAATCATATAAATGGTGAATATCCCCACTGAGACGTCAAGAACACAAGCCAAAGCCGAGCCTAAGAGCCAAGTGCCAACCAAGTCACATGGAGGAGGAGCACTCAGAATGAATGTCTAGCATGACTATGAATGCCAAGTGCATGCATAGCAAGCAGACCGGTGTCAAGGATGGCCATAGATTATCGAGTGTTCAAAGGCTAAATGCTAAAAATATCATGTTAAATGAGAAGCTTCATTGTACATGCGCAAAGGATGGTTTTCAAAAAATCACTGATAAGCCGCAGACAATTACTTCATCACTTTCTCTAAACCATCATTTGATATGACATGTGACAGAGGAAGAAGGTTTTCTTCAACATGGAAATGGTGCAGACATCTACGTTTCTGTGATTGAGGAAAAATTTGAATATTTAGATGCCCTTGTAGAAAGAATTTTTGGTGTAGATGTTCCTATGCCCTATGCTGCAAATTTAGAATTGTTCTTCAGGTTAAATACATCATTCATGCCTCAAAAGGGATTTGTTATAGAGTAGTTCCGAGAAATGCAATTGTTTTGTTTTAAATGTTTATTTCATTGATCATCCTCCTTGAGATACAAATTTGTATCATGTGAACAAAGCATCTATATATTGAAATCTATCCTGAGGCACAAGGCATATTCTATTTTCTAGAAATAGCTCCAGATTTTGAAGCATTGAGAAATTTGAAACAAGGCACAATGGATGGAGCAAGGCCAAGACATAACCATTTGCTTTAAAAACCGGTTCAGGGTATGTTGAAGGAAGGAGTATGCTCGACAGCTTGTTTGCATCATTTCTTTGCAGGAGTTTGAAGTCTTGGACATATAATTTCTTAAGGAGCATATTCAGAAAAAGAATCTTGAAACCCTTTGACGTTCATTACAGTCTCACATCTGGAGTCAGGTGGTTTCTCTTTCTGTGATATCATGAGCACTGTACAAAATCTGCATGGAGAAAAAGAGACAGTGCATCAAGTCTAGATTTATAGGACGAGGCACAACATCGGGGAGAAAATTTTTATCCACATCTCCAGTGCTGATTTTTCTATCTTTAGTTTGGACAATGGGGAACCTTATTCAAATCCTATATTCATATTTTCTAGCATTCAAAGATTACCCTGTAGATTTTGAGGAATTTCTTCAAAGTTTTAAGCAACCAATCTTCTCAAAATCTGAGTTAGAAATATTCTAGTTCCAGATTTGGTGGAAAGCACATTTACTAAATGATTTCATTATTTAATGCAGAAGACAGGTCATACCTCTAGCAAGCTATTTGGTTGAGCCAAATTTGCCCAGAAAATCTGATTAAATCTCCTCTGTTAGGTTTTGATCTAATTTGTAGAGCATGTGGTTGTCCAAGTGTTGTTGGTATAGAATATCTGATGGAGGCCTCCGACTTAGTGGCAGGAATTTGTTAAACATATCCTTGTTTCTTAGTTTTAGGAGGATCCCTAATTGATATTTCTGAGGAAAAACTGGATTATGAAATTGGTGAGTCATTAAACCCAAAAAGTGGAAAAGGTATGTGATCTGAATGCTATATAAGGGATCTTGTGATATGCAAAACAGGAGGACCTGAGAGGGGATGGGAGGAGGCCCATGAGGGCATGGATGAGAAGATATTGATGAAAAAACATTCATCTGAGTTATTAGAAACCTGAAGGCATTGTATTTTAGGAATTGCTTCTGACATTGGAGATATATGACGTTTGTTTTATCAGATTGTGATCTTCTTGTCTAAACATTGTTTTTCCATCTTCCTTGTTTTACATTTTGTTTTTCTTCTTACTTGAATGAATTACAGACATTGAGAATCAATGGCTTCTTATGGATGATATATTCCCAAGCGGTAAATATTTTGCCATGACTGCCTATCATCCATGTGTTTTGTTTCAAGTACCTTTGCATCCATTTGACAAATAGAATATTAGTTTGATGAGGTGTTCTACTTTTGTTTATTCCATATTTGTCTACCCATTTACATATAAATGTCTTATCTGATATACAATTTGATTGCCTCCGATCAACAGGGTGTTTACTTGACTCCATGCCCAATGGTGTTTTAACTGATCTGCTTTTAGCTTGTTTCTCTTATTCTTTCTCTCGTCATCTACCTCATCCACCTTATTTCAAAAACCCAAACACATTTTTCTCCATAAGAACCAATGAAATAAATCAATGATGCCCTAGCTTGCCCTTAGTAGTCGAGTGCAACTTTATGGACTAACATCTCTCATCCCACAGAACTCATTCTAAATATTTTCAATTACTTCGAATGGAAGACAAGGATCTCTCTGCTCCTCCTACGAAAAGGGATTTACCGGGTAACAATGGGAAGGGAGAAAGAACCGACTGTTGCAGCGAAGAAGATAAAGTATTTCAATAAATTATATGAAGCAATTGGGATGATATGCCTATCAATTTCCAGAGATCTCCTCTTTCATGTTAGTAGAGCCACTACTCCCGATGTGGTCTGGACCACATTGGAAGGACTATTCGGCAAGCAGGATGCAATGAGAGTGCATCAACTGGATAATGAAATCATATCCCTAAGTCCAATTCATTTCAGCAACCTGCAACAATTCTTCACCAAGTTCAAATCCATCCTCGTTGAACTTAATTCATGTGGAGTCACGAAAGAGAAAGAACAACTCATCCTTTCAATTCTCTCGAAATTAGGCTCTGAATATTCCGTATTTGTGTCGTCTTTTCAAGCATCTAAATTGACTGAGGAAAAATGGAAAATGCCTCCATTGAATGATTTCATTGTAGCATTGACTCAATATAAATATAAGTTATTCCAAATGGGTACCATCAAGCATTCCAAGAACCAAGCACTTGCAGCTACTAATGCTCCAAAGAGCAGTGGAAAAGACAAGAAAAAAGGAACGGGTAAATTTCCTGAATCGAAGAAGGAGAGATCCACACAATCTTCAGATAACTCTTCTGAGCCTAAGGGTAAGAATAAGAAGGAAAGAAAACTTTGCATATACTGTTCCAAATTTTTTCATCCCGAAGAAAATTGCATGAGGAAGACTATCGATGAGATGGCTAAGCAATTGCAGCAACACAATCTCACGGTGCCCGAAAATGCAAAGAAGAAAGATGATAACAGAACGGGAGGGAGAGCACGAGATGGTCATGCTTTAATGGCTATCACATCCACTCCATCATCTTGGATCCTTGATTCAGGTGCATCGAACCATATGGCTGCATCAAAATATGAATTTTCCTCCATTGAAGAAAGCACCAGATCCCCAATTTACTTGGGAGATGCCACACCCACAAAGGTGTGTGGAGAAGGAATTGTTGATCTTGAAGGGGGCTGCTTCAAAAATGTGCTTTTTGTTCCCTTGCTATCCACAAATATTCTCTCAATATATCATATCACTCATTCTGGCTCTAGAAGGAAGGTGGAGTTCACTTTGGACGCCGCAGTGATTACCGACATTTCCACAGGCTCATAGCTTGCACATGGAATTGCAGATCATGGTTCTCGTTTGTATTTCTTCTCCCACTTTGCTCCTAAATATAGTAGCACTGTATTTTTGTCACAATCTAATGATATCAGAAAGTTATGGCATGAAATATTTGTCCATCTAAACTATAAGTACTTGCATCAACTCAGCAAGGAAAACATGGTAGAAGGATTGCCAGCTATTAAATTCACAAGCGGTGTATGTCAAGGATGCATTCTTGGCAAGCATCCAAAGAAAAAGTTTGACAAAGGGAAGGCACATAGATATTCTTCACCTCTTGGGATGATTCATAGTGACATCATGGGCCAATTCCCACAGCCTTCAATTAGTAAGGCTCGATATGTACTCACCTTCATAGATGATTTCTCTCACTTTACTTGGGTATTTTTTTTAAAATTAAAATCATAAGTATTTGAATGCCTTCTAGAATTTAAAGCACTTGCTGAGAATGAGTCTAGGTGTAATATTAAGATACTCCATACTGATAATGGGGGGGAGTATGTCAACAAAGATGTGCAACAACTTTTTATTGTTGCAGGTATACAACTACAAGACACAGTGCCACATACACCACAACAGAACTGTGTTGTGGAGAGGAAACACCGGTCCTTAAAAGAGATGGAAAATTGTATGCTAAAGTCAAAATAATTATCTCCCAAGATATGGGTTGAATCTATTAATTGTGCAGCATAAATTCAAAACTGAGTTCCTCACAAATCACTCAAAGGCACCACTCCTTTTGAATGTTGGACCGGTAAGAAACCGAAAGTGTCGCACTTTTGCATTTTTGGTTCGCGAGCATGGGCTGACATTCCGACAGATAAGAGGAAGGCTTTGGAGCCTCAAAGTTTTGAATGAATATTTGTTGGATATCCTAAAGGTGTCAAATGATATAGATTTTTGGACTCTCACATTGAAAATTTCATTCTAGCTCGAAGTGTGAAGTTTGAAGAAGAATCACTGCATGATTTTTCAGAAGACCCTGCCGAGGAACTGCTTGTTGTCATTGATGAGGAGGATTCAGAAACTTCTTTGAGCCCTTTAGAGAAGCCATTAGAGAATCCTTTTGGGTCTAATACAGAGTATGAGGAGCAGGTCATGGCTGCTCCAACTCAGTTGCCAACTTGGGCAGAGAAAACCCTGCAAGATGCGGGTGAACAAGTCGGTGATCCTGTGGATACAAGAAGAACTAGATCACATTTTTTGGTGGCTCCTCAAGCCCTGGCTGTCACAGAACCTTTTTTGACCATAAATTTCTATATTTCACTTGGTTCAGATCCAAATTAACACTTTGAGGCTGCTAGAAACCCCCTTTGGGATGCTACCATGGATGAAGAGTACTCTGCTCTTATGGACAACAACACATGGGACTTGGTTCCACTTCTGAAAGGAAGAAAGCTTATTCGATGTCGATGGATATATTGAACAAATATTTCTGCAGATGGTGAGATCAGAAAGTACAAGGCTCGACTTGTCGCAAAAGGATACTCACAGGTACATGGCATAGACTACACAGAGACATTTGCACCTGTTGCAAAAATGGACTCCATTCGACTAGTTTTGGCCATTGCTGCTTCTTGCAGATGGGGAGTTCATCACATGCATTAAATCTGTGAGATGATCCATGATAGAGTCATTTCACTGCAGTACTACCCCATAGAGCATCAAGTTGCAAACATCTTCACCAAGTCCTTCACTGAAAAGAAATTTTTAGAACTGAGAACCATGCTTGGAGTGGTGGAGACAGCTGAGTAGGTCACTTTTGGCCACTCTGCATTTTTTTTTCTCTTTTGAGGGGGGTTTCTTTCCCATGAGGTTTTCCCTCTTTCCTCTTTTCATGAGGAGTTATTTTATGTAATGAGTACCTAAAATGGCCAAGTTGTCGGGACTCAAATTTTTTGTCATTACAGTTAGGCTTAAGGGGGGGTGTTGGAGCATAACCCTTACTTACACTGGATTATACCTAGATTAGACTCCTAGATCTTGGTTAATACATTCATTTACACTTTATTTCACCTAATTTGGCCACATAGAGAAGAAGGGTGCCTCATCCCTAGATTTTAGGGAAAATTGCTAATTTTAGATCAAGACTCAACTCCCGGTTCTTGATTTTCTCGATTTATTCTTGATTTTCTTGATTTAT
>JASDQU010011858.1:114431-130889 GCA_032191745.1 Picea mariana | reverse complement strand
ACTCCTAGATCTTGGTTAATACATTCATTTACACTTTATTTCACCTAATTTGGCCACATAGAGAAGAAGGGTGCCTCATCCCTAGATTTTAGGGAAAATTGCTAATTTTAGATCAAGACTCAACTCCCGGTTCTTGATTTTCTCGATTTATTCTTGATTTTCTTGATTTATTCATAATTTATTCCAACTCCCCCATGAAAAAAATCATCTATTATTGGGGAATGCACACCTCCTCTTTGAGTGAGAGATTTATTCCTTAACTAATGATTTTTTCCGTTACTATTATTAGTAACTACTATTTCGGGTCAGTTAAGTGAGTTGGAACTGCTTCTCTTGTCAGTTAAGTGAGATTAAGTGAGATAATGTGTATCACTTGACTCTTGTGTACATTAATGAGTGTGTGACATGTATATTTAGTGTTCTAGGTCGAACTATGTGGTCTCCCTTAGCTTATGACACCTATTTTAGCTATGTCTAGCTTTTTTTGACTAGAATTTCTATGTTGGAAATTCTATATATTCACCTTCTCTCTTCTTTTTGAGAATGGTTTCTCATGTATATTCATTTTTTATTAATATAATTCTCTGATTTATGGAGAAAAAAATCTCTTGAATATCAACAAATTGCATGTGTTCAATTTAACTAGAATTCTAGATCTATTGGGGTTTCTGCAGGAATTCTACAGAAGGTAGTGGGAATGGAAAGAGCAATTTAAAGTTGGGGATATTTGTGAACCTGCCAACCCGGGAACCCACCAACTCACGAATGTTACTGATAAAAAATAGGCTAAGTGTTGCACAATGGTTGGTCAGACTTGGATATAGGAGAAATGAGATACTTAGGGTCTCGGTACCCATGACAATTCTGATGATCATAATGTATATCATGGGTATTTGGGTGCAAAGTGGAGATCATGGAACTTGGAATATGAAATCTCAAACCTGTGAACCCGTAGTTTCTAAAAAGGTTAAGTATATTATAACAAGGTAGTCGGCCAGACTCGTGATATAGGAACATGGATGGAGGTGAAGTCCCATGAGTCCTCCAACTCGTGAACTCACCAATTTTTTGAAATAAAACTAAGTATGGTAACTAGAAAGGGAAAAGAGAAGGGAGAAAAGAAAAGAGAAATGAGGGTAGGTATAGAAGATGGGAAATAAGTGGAAAATAGTTGGGAAAATAGAAAAGGGAGGGAAATTTTGGAAGAGGGAATTGATCTCAACAAATGGCTCCAATTCTGGGATTATAGCCCCCTATGGGTTGTCAATAATCCAAAATATTTATGACCAATCACTTCCATCCATTGGTCTATGGAGTCAAACGTAAGAATATACAAACTAACTAAATGAAAAAAATAAATTATGTACAGGGAAATGAGAAAGGTTTAGGTAAAGAAACCTTTCAAATGTTTCCCATTGATAGGCAACATTAATGTTTTACCCTTCATGTCTTTGAGCATATAGGAATTAAAACCCAGGATCTTTTCGACGATGTATGGTCCAATCCAGAGTGCTTCAAACTTTGTATGCATCGATGGTTTCTCCTTGGATTTGTTCCATAGTAACACCAATTCTCCCTTCTGAAAATTATTTACAGTTGCATTCTGGTCAAAATATATTTTGATACTTTGTTGTCTCAGAGAAGTTCTATTTATGGATTTACTTCATTCTTTCTCCAATTTCAATAACTGTTTGATCCTCTTTTGAATAGGTGAACTGTCTTTTGCATATTTTGTTTTAACCACAAAAGTCAAAGCATTGATTTCAACATTGATTGGAATTTTTGCTTCTTTCCCATAAACCAATGTATATGGAAACATCTCAGTGTTGTCTTTTGAAGTCATTCTTCTTGCCCACAACGCATTAGTCAACTTTAAGTGCCCATTCATTTGGTTCTTGTTAACATTTTTATTCAATATCTGAATGTGTGTCTTATTTATGGATTTTGCAAGACCATTTCCATATGGAATCAAGTTTGATGATTGCCCCATAATAATTCCATATTCTCCACAGAATTATGCAAATTTTGAACCAATGAAAATCGAACCATTATCAATGATAAATTTGTCTGGGATGCTGAATCTTGACAAAATATTATCTTTGAGGAACTTAATTAACTCTTCAGAATAAACCTTTTTAAATGCCACTGCTTTTGGCCACTTCGTAAAATAATCTATAGTGGTGAGAACATACACATTCCCCTTGCTTGACTTTGGATTTATTGGCCCAACAACATCAATTCCCCATTGGAAGAATGGTTGTTCTACAACTATATGCTATAATGACATCGCAGATCTCTTCATTTTCCCTTAAAATCGTCGGAGAGATAAACACTTCCTTATTGTGGAATATGAGTCTCTAAAAATTAATATCCAATAAAACCCAACTCTTCTTATCTTATGGGAGGTGGTCGTAGGTGCAAAATCTACACCACATATTCCTTCATGGAATTCCCTCATTAGTTCTTGGGATTTTTTTTCATCAACACATCTTATTAATATAACATCTAGTTCCTTCTGAACAATATATCATCAATCAAAACATATTGATTTGACTTCATATTCAATGTTATGTACTCTTTAGGGTTCATGGTGACTAGAAAATGCTCGGACCTCAAGTAGAATACAATTTCTCCATACCATTATGAATCGGCCAATGGTTCTCCTACTGAAATTGAAATAATTCCATCAAAAGAATCACTATTTGCAATGAGCTTACATAAACCTTGTCCTTTGACACCCTTTAAATGTTTAATTTCAATATCATATTCTTGGATCTTCGCCCGCCAATTAGCCCATTTTCCTTCTCTCAATTGTTGATTCAAAAGCATCTTCATTGGAAAAAATGGAACATAAGCAATGGCATGAGAATTTAGTATGAACATATGAAAGTGTGCCACCTCTTTCACAATATCTAGGGATTTCTTTTCTAGTTTTGAATACCTCAATTCATAATCATGAAGGTTATTTCTCATGAAACCGATTGGGAGTTCTTCACCCTTGGCATACCTTTGAGTAAGAATAGATGCAACAAATTTTTATGTAGTGAATGAATAGATGATGAAATCCCTTTGAAAATATGGGCTAATGAGGACTGGAGTTGTGGCTATTTCCCTTTTGATATTATTGAAATATTATTGTGTATTCGTTGTCCATTCAAACCTTTGGTCCTTTTTCCACAATAAATTGATCGACTTCACAATACTTGCATAGTCAGGAACAAGCATTCACACAAAGTTGATCTTGCCAAAAAACATTTGAAATCCTTTCTTAGATGATGGAGGGTTGAGTTAATTTATAGCTTTAAATCTTTATGGATCTATATAAATCCCTTCCTTGCACACAATATGACCCAATAGTTTTCCTTGAGTTAAAACGAATACAAATTTATTTGGGTTTAGGGAAACACCATATAATCTGCATCTGTTAAAAAATTTATGTTGGCATAGGGGAAGACCCAGGGTTCAATGCTTCAACAACACACCAAAAAACCCTAACTATTGGCCCTTTCGGCAACACTTGCAAAGCAGATGAAGTCTCACCCGAGGTAGAGGCAGGGGAGGTTGCGGGACTCAAGTGTCTACAACCAAGCTGGGACACAGATTTGTGATTACAATACTTAATAGAGCACTTAAACAACAATATGCATTAGTTCTTGAATCTCATTCACATCACAGATAAAACCCTTATTACAGATTAGCACAGTAACCATAAATATCAAGTAATTTCATTCACTTAGCACATATAATTATCTCATATCTAGCATTCATTCATATTTAAGCACTAAGAAACAACATTTGATGCATTCATTGTACATAACAACAACAACATTAAGCAAATAACCGCATAAACAACATCGCACAAAGCACATCAAGACACAGGATATACATGGTTCACCCCAGTGTGGGGCTACATCCACCAACTTCTTCTTCTTTTTTATTAGTATTAAATCTTATTACATTCATCTACTCCTATGCACAAAGCCACAAAGCCCAACTCCATAATGGATAGGTGATCTATTCACAACGCACTAGATCCACCTTCCCTAAAATTGGGTCAAGGCATAGATCCAACTCCTTAATAGCACAAAGCCTTACTTTACACAACCAGATCGCACAAAGAAACTTACAATCCCTTGCACTAAGCCAAACATATTGTGCACATATCTAATACCGTATCGTGTACTTTCTACATTACATTCCTTCCTATATATACTTTTACAAAAAGGCCTAAACATGGGTAAACCCATGGGCCGACATCCCATAACCCATTACATAAACCCTAAAACCCTTTGTTAGGTCCACAAGACCGCAAATATGTGATATTCCATGATTTCAACTTCTCCTAGGCACTCCATCTTCAACCAACCTGTCGAAGTTCCAAAAGTGGTAAAAAACGACCAATGTTTCCTCAAAAATTGGTCAAGGGCCAACAGGCCCCCAACACTCACCTGTGACTCATCCCAAGTCACTCATATTTGGGCAACGTACCTTCAAAGACCTCGATCTTAGCTCGAGCTACCTTGACTTGTTGCTTTTCCAGAGCCTCCTTCTTGGAGAACTGTTGAATCACTTGCTCTGTAACAAGCCCTTCCAGGTGCTATTCCACTGTCACAACCATTTGATCCAATTGCGACCCTATTGGGCTCTAAAGATGTCTTAAAATATAACCTCTATGCATCATCCAATGATAGGTGCTAGTGCAAGTGTTTTACTTGTTGCCTACTTAGGTTCTTACCTTCTATTTTCAATACCCGTCCTCCAGAGATGAAAACCCTACAAAGGGACAACAATCGTAACAAAAGGAACAACAATCGTTTCGTTCAAATGAATAGAAAAAGGAACAACAATCGTGACAAGGGAACGATGGTCATTATATTCGGCCGAACTAATGTTGTATTAATTGAGTTGTAGTACTTTCCCAACTATCTAATTTGTCAACCCGGGGTTCATAAACTCACAAAGCACATGCAAAGTATATGCAAGATTGAAGCGAGACTAATCTAATCTAATGTTTAAGCTACAACTGAAATTGAATCATTAATCTAACACACGACTAAAATAGAATCATTAATCTAAAACACGACTAGAATTGAATCATTAATCTAACACATGATTGGAATTGAAATTAATCTAGTTGCGTAAATGAAATTACTCTAAGAATGGGAGGTTGCGTAAATGGAATTAATCTAGAAATGGAGAACTACATGAAGGAAAAGAAAGTACAACATGTAAAGAGTTGAATGACACAACATCATATGTGAGATCTCACCAATGAAGCAATCTTATATTATAATAATCAAATCAATCTTTATGAAGGAATAATGAAAGCATGAAAACCAAAACCATGAATCAAAGCTAAGAATCCATTTCTCTTTCGAATCCTAATGACTACTCTGATTCTAATTACATAATCTAACTGCATCCTAATTCCTCTTCTACTTGAATCCTCATGAAAAGAGAGCACTCACTTTTATACATGAGATCCTTGAAGATAAGATAACCATCTCATTATTACAGATCCAGTTTTCTCTCAACCTATTTCCCATTATTACAAAATATAATCCCTTCAAATCCTCACACATATCTCTCATATATCTTGGATAAGATATTCCAACCAAATCTCCATGATCTTCTCCTTGGAATGGGCTTGAATTATCTCCTCAAATCTTGAAATGGTGGAGGAAGTATTCAAGAATTCCTTTTGAATTAATCCTTCTCATATTCCTACACATTACAAATCTCACACATATTTAAGATATATATGAAAACATGTTGATTTTCTAACATTTAATCACAAATTCCCTTTTAATACTAAAATGAATAAAGTGGAGAATAATAAGGTGAAACCCAAGTATATTTATGGAAATGATATCATGAAAGGTTAATGGGGCGATGAAATGTGGAGAATGATGAAGGGAAAGGTGAATGAAAATAGGACATTTTTGAGCCCCAACAGAGCCTTGTCCTTCAATCTCTTCAAAAATCATGCAGGCTTCATCATGCAACGTTTTAATATTTGTGTAACCTCCATGAATTTGCTCTGGATGGCAGTAATATGTTGTTGGGTTGCGCACTGTTACTATGATATTTTCATCCTCTATATTTCAGTAAGAAAATTCATCTGTGATTGCATGGTGGATGCCTACTTCTGTGCCCCCTGGAGCTGTGCTTCTAGTTTCCTCAACTCCAGATCTTTTGCAAGTTGCTCATAGGTCTGTGCACTTTGATCACTCAGTTTCTTACACTTTGAGGCAAGTGCCTTGATTCTTTCTATTGTGTTCCTGGTAGCTTCCTCTCTTTGGTCATGCACTTCTTGTGGAGTGCTCGAAATGTCTTGGAGCTCTAACTCCATTATCCGTGCTTGAAGCTGTTGAATAGCTTCGGCACGATTCCCTACTTGCGTCTCAATTGACTCTGGTTCCTCTTGTACCAAGCCTGGTATAGAGAGAAGTTCTTTAGTCACTGCCTCTTTGACCACAATCTACTATGTGAGCAGCTGGTCTTTTTCTTCATGTATCTTCGCATTTTTTTGCTTGAACTTCGCCCGAATTTCATTTTTCTCCTTTTGCACAACTCGAAGTTGGTATAAGACCTCCTCCTTTTCTTTCTTCATGAATTTTGTAGCCTGCTCCTTTTATTCTTATATTTGACGAAGTCGAGCCTTTGTTGCATATGATAATCTTCGTAGTTGGGTGGGCTCATCCCCCAATTCTGCAATTTTCGTTGAAGAAGGCGTAGTAGGTACTGCGCGGATCGAATGGATAGCTTGATGTATGTCTTGCAACTCCTTTTCTATTCTTTCATACAGTGTCTCCTACTTCGGTCCATGTCTCTACAAGATATCCTCTTAAGCATATTCCATGACTGCAATGATAATATCGACATCATCCACTATGAGCACATTATTTGACTGGGGCTTATTGGCACAGATCTTCTTTCTTGATGAGGGTTTATGTGGACAAACCTTCCTTTTCTTCGATGTTTGAACCTCTGTAAGGGGATCCTTTAGTGGTGTAACTTTGCCTTTGTCTTTCTTTTCTCCTTCTTTCCCTCCTTCCTCTAGATTCACTTTGTCTCCTCGTTCTCATGTGGGTGAGTTAGGCCTACTTTCCTCTAAGGCATTGTCCTCCTCATTACTTTCTATGTTCTGCACTTCCTCCCTTTTCTTATTTTTCTTCATGCTAGTTTGTCCATCATGCTCGACTTGGGTCACCAAGGGACTTTCAATGATGTCGGGGTTGGAGAGTTCTGCATATTCCACCGGTACAAGGAACTCTGCTAGCCATTCTTTGGTGATCTCTTCAATGTCTTCATTTTTCAGCTTATAGTAGGAATTTATCTCCTCCTTACTCTCATCCCTATGCGTAGTGATGTAGATAAAGTGTTGATCTAAGTGGAAATTCTCCAGTGGTATGTATTGGTGCAATGTGTTCAGTTTCATTCATGGAAATGCCTCAATAGCATGCTTCATCTGCTGGTAGTAAGCATGGAAGACAACGTTCAATTGCCATTGCTTCGACATGTCATTCGTATACCACAAGGTGGAGAACCTTGCATCCAATGGCTCTGATGGCTCAAATTTTGGGAATGTTGCTCCTTCTAGCATCTTCCAATTGACAAATGTAATCAGTGCCAGTAACCAAATGAAATGAAACTCATATCTTTGATATTGTGCTTCGCGAAATTCCTTCTCCATCTAGTTGACAAGGTAGCTCACCCATTTCATTTTCATTCCTTCTACGCACTTCCCTGAGAGGTCTACGATGAATCTAGTGACCTACGTCAGACAATTCTTTCTGACGAGCTTTCTAGCTATAAGCTGACAAGCTAGGCACATTGTTCCATCCTGTATGGAGGCTACCTTGTCCAACGACGGTCCCAATGGTCCAACAATGGTCCCAACAGTCCAACGACGGTCCCAATAGTCCAACGATGGTCCCAACAGTCCAACGACGGTCCCAATGGTCCCACAGTGGTCTTTTCATCAATAACTTCATTTCTAGCTAGTCCGGAGTGTTATTCTAACAGTCAGGGTGCCTCCAACGGTCATATAGCATTGCCGTGGTGAAGTTCCATTCTGTGTGGTTTTTCTATTCCTGCGAGGTTCAAGTTCTATAGATTTGTCTCCTGCAAAGTTATTTTTGGATATTTCTATAGTTTTTCTAACTTGGATTTCTTCTTACTGAGCTTTCTTTCTTTCTTTCTTTCTTGTGATCCGAGTCTCTAGATTCCTCTTTCCATTCTTATTCTTATCTTCCCTTATCATAATGACTTCGCACTATTGATGTTCTTTCAAAGGGTTCATAGGTAACACCTCTTTGCTTACTAGGTCCTGGGTGGACATACTTTCTTCTTGCATGGATAGGTCCTCCAACCCTTATTTCACTCTTTTAACTTCAACAACTACTTCTATTTCATTCTACTTCTTCGACTCAACTTCTCATTCTTCTAACAGTCGATCTATTCTTCGAGCTATGAAATCCCTTATTTCTTTCTTTTCTTTCTTGTAGCTTCTTCCTCTGCTTTCCTTCTGATATGATCTTTATTCATCCAAATATTTCCTAACAAAAGTGGAAAAGAGGTGTTGTTCTCAACAAACCTAATGACTTCAAATTCTTCTTCAATCGATGTTTCATGAGAAATCATAGGTATATTAGTAACTCTTCCACATAGGGTTATCATATTTCCTTTAAACAAGTTGATCCTTCCCAATGAAGGATCATAGCAGGCTTTCCCAAAATTTCCCAAGTTCTTTCTGGCATAATGTTCACATGTGTTTCTTCATCCAATACACAGTCTATCTCAAATTATTCTATTCTTGTAACTATGTGTTGTTTTTCTTTCAGGATCTCTGGTAAATTGATGTCTCTGTGATCATCCATTACTTCTTTTAACTGTATTACCATAGTCTCTGACTCTTTTTTTGTATGGTTCTTTAACATATCATTAGTCTCTTATATGTAGTTTTCTTTTCTTATGTTCATGTTTTCAAATTTATCAATCATTCTTGTACAATCCTTAACCTCATGACCAATGGTTTTACAACAAAGACAAATAGGACTTGCAGCAAGGAATTCCTTAGCAAGATCTCCTGATCTTATGCAATTATGACACAATGTCACTCCTCTCTTTCTTTTAAATGATCCCCAACCTCTCCTGTACTGTGCACTAGGATCACAGTGTTGGACTTGTAAACTACAAAAATTCTTTTTAGGTTCATGCATCCACTTATTAGTCCAATAATTCTTTCTATGCATAGGAATAACATATTTTTCTTTATTTCTACCAAATTTATTCAGATCCACTCTTTCTTCTAAATTTTCCTGACAAGGACAAAATATATCAAACATACCTAGGTTCATGCTTTAAAAATAAAAATTTCCACTTATCTTACCTTTACCAGAGCACAAAGCATTAAGATATTACCTCTTTCTTTCAGACCTGGTTTCTTTCTTAGCATATATCTTCACAAGTCAAGTAGAATATTGCGCACTACAACAACAAATCTACGCACATATATTTATGTTTTCTTCAGTTTCCAACAATCACAATTTCAAGTCCCGACAATGGAACCATTTGTTGGCACAGGAGAAAACCCAGGGTTCAATGCTTCAACAACGCACCAACAAAACCCTAACTACCAACCCTTTCAAAAACACCTGCGAAGCAGATGAAGTCTCACCCGAGGTAGAGGCAAGTGGTGTTTTAGGACTCAACTGTCTACAACCAAGCTAGGACACAGATCTGTGATTACAATACTTAATAGAGCACTTAAACAACAATATGCATTAGTTCTTGAATCTCATTTAGAATGCAGATAAAACCCTTATTGCAGATCAGCGCAGTAACCATAAATATCAAGTACTTTCATTCCCTTAGCACATAACATTAGCTCAGATATAGCATGCATTCATCTTTAAGCACTAAGAAACAACATTCAATGCATTCATTGTACATAACAACAACAACACTAATAAAATAACCACATAAACAACATCGCACAAAGCACATCAAGGCATAGGATATAAATGGTTCACCCCAGTGTGGGGCTACATCCACCAACTTCTTGTTATTCTTTATTAGTCTTCAATCTTATTACATTCATATTCTCTTGTTCACAAAGCCACAGAGCCCAACTCCACAGTGGACAGGTGATCTGCGCACAATGCACTAGATCCACCTTCCCCAAAATCAGGTCAAGGCACAGAGTCAACTCCTTAATAGCAAAAATCCATACTTTACACAACCATATCACACAAATCAACTTACAATCCCTTGCACTAACCCAAACATACTTTTCACATAGCCAATATCGGATCTTGTACTTTCTACATTACATTCCTTCCTATATATAATTTTTCAAAAAGGTCTAAACATGGGTAAACCGATGGGCCGACATCCTATAACCCATTACATAAACCCTAAAACCCTTTGTTGGGTCCATAAGCCCACAAAATATGTGATATTCTGCAATCTCAGCTCCTCCTAGGTGCTCCATCTTTGACCAGCATGTCGAAGTCCCAAAAGTGGTCAAACACGACCAATGTTTCCTCAAAACTTGGTAAAGGGCCAACACTTTCCTCAAGTGATGAATGTGATCACCCATTTTGTTTTAATGTAATGTCAATTCATATTGATATTCCACCATGAATTTTCCTATCAACCCATTAAAAGCATGATTCATGGCCCTATGAAATGTGGCTTCTACATTATTCAAACCAAAGGTCACCATAGCATATGCATGTCTCCCAAGGTGTTATGAATGTTGTATTTTCTCTATCTTCCTCAACAACCAAGACTTGATTATATCCATAAAAAACCATCTAACATAGACATGTAGGCTTATCTCATGACTTGTTGGATAAGAAACTCCATGTTAGGTAAAGGATAATTATATTTTATACTTGCTTGGTTAAGATCCCTGAAATCTACAAAGATCTAAATCTCCCCGGTCTTCTTTCTTACTATCATAGGGTTTGAAAGTCAATTAGAATGTCTAATCAGATATATTATTCTAGCCTTCTTTAATTTCTCCAATTCAACCTTTACCATAGGTTTCAATTTGGGGTTCATCATCCTTATTTTTTTCTTGAATGAATTTGCTTCTTCTCTCAAAGAAATGATATGTTGAAATATTATTTTATCATAAGATTTCAAATCATCATAGGTCCATGCGAACACATCAAGATATTCTTTAAACAATGCAACATATTGATCAACTTCTTCAATGGTGTAATCAACTCCCAATTTGACATATTTTGGGGAACTGTCAGTTCCAATATTGATCTTTCTTGTTTCTTGAACCTTTTAGAGTAAAATTTCTTACAAGAGATTCTTAGCATGATCATATTTCGTAAAAAGAGACTCAAATTGAATATAATCTTTTGGGACAAAAAATATGTGATTGTGTTCATCATCATCATCGTTCAACAATAATTTTTCCAACTGTTTATCATTCTCAAACACTTGCAAATATTATGGGTTATCATGTACAGAAGGTTGGAATACTCTTTCTACTTGAAAATATGTTTTTCTTTGTATATCATCTGGGTTTGAAAATGAGACCGGAAAAGCCAGTGAATCTGCCTTCTGTTTCTTTTCCCTTGGAATGAAATAAATGTTGAAAGAGATGAAGTATTCCATCAATTTGTTAACTCTTTTGAAATATAATTTAAGTATTTCCTTCTTGATTTTATACCTCTAGGTGACTTGATTAATTACCAACTCAGAGTCATCCATCACAATTAGATGTTCTATCTTCATTTGTTATGCAATAATCATCCCCTGAATCAAAGCTTCATATTCTTACTCATTATTAGTACATGTTGTTCGACAACACAGGTATTCAAATAGAGGATGAACACCTTAAGTAACCACTCACACAACCATATCAAATATCAACACACCGATTTTTTGACGTAGTAAAACCCCTATAGGGAAACATCCACAACCCCAACCAACGCGACCACTTGGAGCAGTTTATTAATGCAAAAGAAAAAGATTACAGCGAGATTTTACAATAGAGTTTCTCACAATTGATCATTGACAAATGACCCTCCATGCTCTTTAAATAGATATCATGGAAAAATCGGATGTTAATCCATAGATCAATGGTCGTTAAGATTGAGGAGAATATGAACCGTCAGATCACTCTATGTCGGGAACATATCGTGACCGTCAGATTTCCTAACTACAAATGCATACTAATGCATACTAAATAAACACACTTTTACCTAATGACACATTACACCAAGTAGATCTTAACTAAATCCTAAGTGTCTAAATATCCTAACATCACCCATTAAGAACAACTTGGGATAGTATTGAAGGATTTAAAATAGTGACACAATAGGAGAAGGAAGGACGCATTAGAGCCTATCCCCCCTTAATGACAACTTCCTAAACTCCTAACATAGATCGAAGTTTGGAAAACTTCACTTCTGTAAGAGACTTTGTGAAAATGTCTGCAACTTAATATTCTATAGGGAAAAATATCACTTCAATAACTTGATCATGAATGAGATTTTTGATGTAGTGCATGTGTATCTCAATTTGTTTGTTGTGTTGATGTTGAACTAGGTCTTTGGTGAGCTTGATGGCACTCTGATTGTCGCACCAAAGGCTGGTTGAATGTTGTTGTTGGAATCCAAACTCTAAAAGGATCCGTCGAAGCCACAAGGCTTCCTAACTTGCATTTACTGCTACTCGGTACTCTATTTCTGCTAAAGAAAGTGCAATACCCTGTTGTTTCTTACAGCCCCAAGTGACAGGTCCTGAACCAAGGCTGAAAACATAACTTTTAGTAGAATTGTGATCATCAGGGTCATCGGCCCAATATGAATCAGTGAAACTAACCAATAAAGGAGTCCCGATGAACTGAATTGTACCATGTACATAGCAAAGTATCCTTTTAGCTACTTCCCAATGGATTTCATGGGGTGTTTGCATATATCGGGCAACAATACCAATAAAAAAGGAAAGATCAGGATGAGTATGAGTCAAGTATAAGAGGTTACCAACTAACTGACGGTACAGGGTGGCATCAACTTCGAGAGAAGTACAGGTGGCAGTATGCTTGACTCCAAACTAGAAGGGAGAAGGGGTTGGTTTACAATTGTCCATGTGAAAGCGACGAAGAAGGTCACAAGCATACTTAGACTAGAAAAGAAAAATTCCTTCATTGGTTTGCAAAACTTGGATGCCAAGGAAATAGTGAAAAAATTCTATGTCTTTCATTTCAAATTTCTTCTTAAGGCTAGTTTTTACGTGGTTTAAAAGTTTTGAGTCACTGCCAGTAAGGATAAGGTCATAAACATAAAGAACAAGGATTATGATATGGCTTCCTACTTTCTTGGAATAGACATTAGAATCAGAATGACACCTAGAGAATCCGATGTCAATAAGAAATTTTTCCATTTTGGCATTGTTTGCACCCAATTCATCACCTGGTGAGCAAATCGAGGGTGCTTACATGCCCTGTTGGGTCTTGCAGAGCATGACAACTATGGAAGGAAGGGTTAGAAAATACAAGACAAGACTGTAAGCAAGAATTAAATAAAAACAAACTAAAACTGTGAGCATACAGATAAAGAAACAACAAACACAAAAAAGACCGATATCAACAATGGTTTTGAGCTGGTCAATTGATGAAATCAAAGCACAATGAAGGAAGAGAACTATGGTTCCTTCTTCCCCCAAAGGAAGGCTCTTGAGGCCCTCACAAACTTGCTCTCCTTACAATGTGAAGAAATGAGAATGATAGTGAAAGAACTCCCAACACATCCACTCAATGGAGAGGTGAATGGCCCTATGAAATGTTGCCAATGTGCTATCGTCAAAGAATGAGTCCTTGACAATCTTAGTAGCATAACAATACCTGAAATTCCTTCAGAAAATGATGTTTCTTCACGACTTTTTATAGCAGATCATCGGGCGATTATGTAACTCCTTCAAAGTGTGAAAAGGGGCTCTTTAGGGCTTCATTAGGTCTTTAACCCGCCTACCCTGCGGATTCAGCTTGGATTTGGGAGTCAGATCAGATTGGGAGCTGGTTCATAAGTGGTTGGGAGGCCGACCAATTCAATAAATGCACCGTTTTAGCAAGTGCATGGGTTTTTGCGCTAACAGCTGCGCGTCGTGCGCGCATGCGCGCATATTACGTTTCTGTTATGCGCATGTGTGCGTGCACCCAACTACTGTAAAGCGCCCTTCAATTTTTGGTTACTTTGTATAGTTTTTGACCCTTTTGGAATGCTGTGAAATTAATTCAATTCCATGAATGAATTCATTGTTGTTTTGACGATGCGGAGTTCTTGTCACCATGTGTAGACAAAATTTCAGTGATAACAGATGCCCCTTGATGGATGAGGTTAGGATCATACATATAGCCGAAATCCATCAATGTTTCTTCTACTGAGAATGTTGTTGTAAGGGAGAGCAATAGTGGGACCGTTTAGAGCGATCCGTTGGAGAAAAAAGGAACCGGTAGGACCCGACCTTCTGAGAGTTGTGCAGAAAAAATATACAACTGTGTACAAACGAGGCGGGCATGCCCCATGCTCGTATGATGTAACTCTGAAAAAGATGACGGAAGTGTTGGTGTAGACAACTGCAGCGCCCTCGGGGGCGGTAATGATAAAGGCAGAAGACAATTTTGCAAAGGAACATACTCTGAATAATAGGCAATGATCGCGGTAATAAGTAGCAACGATGATGTGGGCATTGATGGCCCTACCAAGTTCAGAGGTCTTCGGCAAATGACAAAAATAACTGCAATAGTCGCAAAGTAAGACCCACCATAACATGAGAAAGTGTTGGCGTCGAATGTTATGGGGGCCAACGACAGCAGGGAGCAATAGTGTTTCACCCTGTGCCATCCGAGATCTCTCATTAAAATAGAGAATGAGAATCAAGATACTGTCGCCCTTCTGGAAAAGTGTGCTGATGTCGACAAAAGGGGAACGTGACTCTGAGAAGCAAAGGGCTTCGTGGAATCTACTGAGGTGAGGAAGTGGCAGAGGTACATGGACAAAGTCAAGAAGTGGGAAGACTCAAGACTGCCCTTGGCTGGAGGATGTATGAGAGAAATAGTGGCCACAACCGTGTAACAAGGTCGAGTGTCAGGGGGATGACAAGACCGGTGATAAGCTGTGCCAGAGGCGGGACAAGGTGAACAAATTTAGAGGGTAGAGGTAACTGACCTGTGGAGTACTCTGAAGATATGGACGATGCCGGTAAGGGTAGATGATAAGTAATGCTCCAACCAAGGGTGACATGGGTTGCGTGTGGCCAAAAGAAAGCAAGTCGCCAATGGTGACGACAAAAGAAAATGTAATGACTGGAAATAAAAGTGTTTGTACAATAAATAAAGAATAATTGTGGGGATAAATGTACAAATACAGAAACAGGTGCCCCAGTGTGAAATACGTGCCCCAGGGAGGGCAGAATTGTCTTGGAAACTGATGAAGGGTGGGGGCCCCATTGGTGAGTTTCTATATGAGGGAGGTGAAATGAGGGTAGGTTTGCAGATGGGCAAACTGAGTGTGGATGAAATGAAGGGTTCATGATCCTGTGGAGGTGCAGGTAAAAAATAGAACCATAAAGAGATAATCTGGGAGTCCATGTGGGAAATCTAGCAAAATGCAGAGAAGGAGTATGTGGCTGATTCACGACATGATGAAAGACTATTGGGACTCCCATCCCTAAAGGGTAATGAAGAATAGCATGAGTGTCAAAAAGTGCCAAAAGGTGCTATGAATGGGACAACTCATGTGGGTGAGAATGCTACCGGGTTACAATACCGAAGATGCAAATGGAGGTGTGGGTACTGCAGAGCCGGGAATGAGGATCCTAAAGGCCAATATCAGAGGGTGTGACTAGAAATGTAAATGCAATACATCGGGAGAGACTACATGCCAGTGCTGAATATATACCTGAAGGGATGATGTTGATGACCGATGAGCAAGTACCTGCGCACATAACAACCAAATACCCAAAGTGAACAATATCTAAAGAGAATCAAAGATATGAGATTGTATTTGATAAATATGACTATGCACGAGTGTACCTAACCATGAAATGAAAAAAAGGTGCCCTGGGGGCTCATGATGGAAAGTGACCCAGAGACTACTGTAATGTAGGTGACGGGACGCTAATCCCGTGGCTAAAGACGGTTTGAAAAATGGACACCTTGGGCTCCCGGAATGTTGAGTGGAAGTTTGGCAAAAGGCCTATATATAGTTGTAGGGCCCACATTGCCACCTCATTTGTACCTGCTGCTACAGTGACTGGATGAGCAGATTGCAGAGGAGATTTGGAGTTTCAGGGAGCACGGGGTATCCGATCGACAGTGTGTGAGTATCAGGTTAGTGGTCTGATCATCCTGTATAGAAATAGGTTTCCAATTTTTGGGCAGGGTAGGTACGGGGGGCCGTACAGGGGGTTTGAGGGGAGTTTTTA
>JASDQU010011858.1:66520-106801 GCA_032191745.1 Picea mariana | reverse complement strand
ACAATCTCTTTCTGATTCTCAAGATCGCTTGATTGCGCAAGAGAAGAGCATACTCAAGGATTGCTACTCCAACTTCTAGTCCCAAATGTGATTTAGATGTGATTAAAATTGATGTGTTCCTTAGATTATAAATCAAAGCAAGCCATCCATGTGGCAAAAAGCAAATAAGGGAAAATGATTTTTTATCCACCTAAGTGCTTATGTTTGTTTGACTATCCCCTTTATAAGTTGAGGGGTCTAAGTGGTGCAATATTTAGAGCATGCATAACATCATTCTTGAGAAGGAAAATGACTTTCCCCACATCCAAAAAACCTTACAATGAGAAATTTAGTTTAGTTGCATGGCCTTCAGTGTAGACAGAGGTGCATATTGCGCCTGCGCGCTGACATAATTGATAACTAAAGCACATGCGCGCAGATAGAGAACGTTGTGCAGGTGCATGCGTGCAAGATGCACGTCTGTGGGGTGTAATACCCGCGCGCCTGTGATAAGTGACCGAGAAAGAAAATCCGGATGGATTTCTCTCAATTCTCTTGTGAATTGACTAGTTAGCAGGTCAGCAAAGGCCGGTTTGTGTCCCTGCAAGTTAATAAAACCAAAAGGAAAGCAAAATAAACCCAAATGAGGGAGGAATTGATACCTACTCCCCAGTGGAGTCGCCAGTCTGTTTGCACCCAATTCGTCACCTGGTGAGCAAATCGAGGGTGCTTACATGCCCTGTTGGGTCTTGCAGAGCATGATAGCTGTGGAAGGAAGGGTTAGAAAATACAAGACAAGTCTGTAAGAAAGAATTAAATAAAAACAAACTAAAACTGTGAGCATACGGATAAAGAAACAAAAAACACAAAAAAGATCGATATCACCAATGGTTTTGAGCTGGCCAATTGATGAAATCAAAGCACAATGAAGGAAGAGAACTATGGTTCCTTCTTCCCCCAAAGGAAGGCTATTGAGGCCCTCACAAACTTGCTCTCCTTACAATGCGAAGAAATGAGAATGACAGTGAAAGAACTCCTCGCACATCCACTCAATGGAGAGGTGAATGGCCCTATGAAATGTTGCCAATGTGTTATCGTCAAAGAATGAGTCCTTGACAATCTTAGCAGCATAACAATACCTGAAATTCCTTCAGAAAATGATGTTTCTTCATGGCTTTTTATAGCAAATCATTGGGCGATTATGTAACTCCTTCAAAGTGTGAAAAGGGGCTCTTTAGGGCTTCATTAGGTCTTTAACCCGCCTACCCTGAAGATTCAGCTCAGATTTGGGAGTCAAATCAGATTGGGAGCTGGTCCGTAAGTGGTTGGGAGGTCGACCAATTCAATAAATGTGCCGTTTTAGTAGGTGCACGGGTTTTTGCGCTAATAGCCGCGCGTCGTGCACGCATATTACGTTTCTGTTATGCGCATGTGCGCGTGCACCCAACTACTGTAAAGAGCCCTTCAATTTTTGGTTACTTTGTATAGTTTTTGACCCTTCTGGAATGCTGTGAAATTAATTCAGTGCCATGAATGACTTCATTGCTGTTTTGATGATGCAGAGTTCTTGTCGCCATGTGCGGACGAAATTTCAGTGATAACAGGCATACCAAGCTCGGGGAGATTGCTTGAGACCATAAAGATATTTCTTAAGGAAACAAACAAGGCTAGTGTCATTCTGAACATAGCCAAGAAGTTTTTCCATGTATATTTCTTCTTGCAAATATCCATGCAAGAGGAGGATTTGACATCCATCTGATGGACCTCCCATTTATGTGAGGTAGTAAGGGTAATAACAAGGAGGATGGAATTCATTTTGGCTATAGGGGAAAAAGTTTCATTATAGTCAATTCCTTCAACTTGGGAAAATCCTTTGGAAACTAACCGAGCCTTGTGTCTTTCAACACTTCCATCTGATGCATACTTATTTTTGTAGACCCATTTACATATGACAAGTTTTCTTCTTTTTTGGAAGAGGTACAAGATCCCAAGTATCATTATCCATTAAATAACGATACTCTTCATTCATTGTTGTATCCCAATATGGATGACCTGAAGCTTCTGCAAATGTCACTAGATCATGAGTCTCTAAAAATTGAGCCAAAAGAGTAGAGGATTTTTGAAACTATGAACATGTTCTACGTTGATCTAAAGTATCACCGAAAAGACCACCAGCTGCTTCTCATCTTGAACGAACCCATCTAGGAAGTAGTGGAAATGGTGCTAGTTCAGATTCAAAGGAATCATCTAGAGGAAGGTGAGATGACAAAGGTGGATTTTCATCCTCACTATCATCATCTGAAGAAGAAACCAAAATATGAACAAAAGAAGGCACAAATGCCGAAGATGGCTCGTAGGACGAAGAAGGCAAAAACGCTGAAGATGGATCGCAGGCTAAAGAACACACAATTTATGAATTAGGCTTGTAGGGCAAGATATTTGTTAGGGTCCTAACCCACACATAGGTAGAACAATATATTTGGATGTAATAAAGGTCAATATTAATAAGGCCTTTCAATAAAATAGAATAAGGCAGATGTAAGAAGACCTAATAGAAGCTTCTACTTCTAGAAGGATCTTCCTCTAGATGCTTCTTTTTAGTATAAATATGAGTTGAGGGTATGAGAACCCTAGCTTGGATATTATTGTAATAGAGCTCTACTCAACTGGAGGTTTCCGCCTCAAAGAGGCCTGTGAACATTTCTTTCAGATTCAAAGTGTTATTTCTGTTGTTATTCTTATATCATTTCAATGCTATTGTGGCGAATGTTCTAGTTATATTGCTATTATTCTTCCATTACTAGCATTTTATTTATGTGCTTCATACATTTTATATATGGTATATTACAAGTGGTATCGAAGCACTTTCCTTGGTAGAAAGTGTGGGTTAAATTTTGTTTTTAGGGTAGAGACATATTCTGGCATCTTTAAGCCATAGAGATCTGTCATTACACGCATAAACCTGTGGTTGAGGGATTCATACACACAGGAAATACAAGTGTCACTTAAGCGCACATCTGTTGGCCACCCTTGTAACCCCTTTTGGTACCCCTTCAAGTGGTAGCGCATCAGACAACACCTGTGTACAGATCGGCTTAGATTACCTGAAGCCCTCTTTAGATAAACCAATCTATCACCTGACTGCTATAGTGTCACCGAGAACAAAACTTGGGAAGATACTCTCTAGTACTTGGGTAGTCGGGTAGTACGACTAAGGGTATGATCTATCCTCTTTAGTTAGTGCCCTGAGATATTGGGATCAGTACTACTATTGGACCCTGCATGTATATTAGAGAGCTATAGCACAGGGCAAACCCTTGTCTGTAGAACCCTTGAATACCTAACCCTTGGTGGACAGAAACATAAACAAATTAAAACAGACAAGATCTATTGCCGCGCAACTGTGCTCAGGTTTCCAACTAAATACACATTTATTTCTAGTTAAACATTTGGGCATTTCCTCTCTGCATTATTCTTCAGACTGGAGTATAACTCTGTAAAAAAAAAAAAAGTCTAGAATTTTTTTCACCATTATTTCAGACCTATTCCATTGGATTCATCTGTTCGCCCTTATCACATTCATCCATATCATTTTTTCGAAAAAAATGTTTTACTCCGCCCGCCCCTTTTTAGTTCCCCCATCCTCATGGCCCATACTCGTAGCCAAGACTTGGAAGCTCACTTCAACACCTTTCAATATGGTCTCATTGAGACCCAACAAGAAGTGAAACAACTCAGTGCCAATTTTGTTGCCATTAATATAACCATGTAGTCCTCAATGGGCGAAATCAAACAAGACCTGACCACCTAGATTGAATCAGTTTTTTTGGCACTCTGCACCAAACTGCATATCCCTACAGATAACCTTTCCTCTTCCTCACCCCCACATACTAAAGGCGACCTTCCTATCATTCCCATACCTTGCAGAACCATCACTTTCAACGTGACCTACACCTTCCATGGGTGGATGTGACCAAATTTGATGGCTTATACCCCACTGGTTGGGTAACCCAAATGGAACAATACTTCTCTTTATACAACATTACAGATGACTTGGCCAAACTCTAGTATGGTGTTCTCCATCTAGATCAAGAATGTTGGCAATGGAGAAAAAATTCACATTGAGGGTATATTTCTTGGACACAATTTGTGGCAGAGCTTTATGAACGCTTTGACACTGACACCAATCATTTGGGTTGTTTGACAAAGCTGAAACAATTAGGAATAGTGGAAGACTTTATAACTGCCTTTGAGCACCTATATTTTAGAACAAAGGACATGTCTAATGCCTTTTCCGAGAGTGTTTTATCAATGGCCTCAAGGATGAAATTCGGGCCCATGTCCTCATGGTTCGGCCTGAGAGTTGGGTGGAGGCTACCAAAAGAGATAAATAAGCACAACAGGTTGTATCTTCTCAAAACCACAAACCCTCCTTCATCCCTCGTCCTAAACCAGTAAATCCCACTACTCCCTCTGCTCCACTAAAGATCCAAAAATTGACCCAGGCTAAAATGGATGAACGCCAACTCAAAGGCCTTTGTTATAACTGCGATGACAAATATTTCTTGGGCCATAAGTGTAAAGAACAAAATATTTTTATGACCATATCCGAGGAGATTTCGGAAGAATATGAAGAAACTCCCTCTATGTATGAATCACCTGAATCCACTGACATAACCCCTCCCTCAGGCCCTCCCGAAGTAGAACCAATCATTTCCCTCAATGCTCTCACTAGATTCTCCGCTCTCCAAACCCTCAAGCTAATCAGTTACATCAAGCATTGGAAGGTCGTCATCCTGGTTGATAGTGGAAGCACCCATAATTTTATTCCTCGCCACACTGCCCAAGAAACTCATTGCTACATCCATGCCATCAATAATTTTCAAATCATGATTGCCAATGGTGGTTCCATGAAATGTGGAGGGCGTTGTGAAAATGTGTGTCTCCAAATTGGTGACTACCACCTGAAATCCCATATGTTTTCTATCGATATGGGAGGTTGTAACATTGTGTTGGGTGGAGACTGGCTAAGGAATTTGGTTCTCATTCTCATGGATTTTAAAGACTTAACCATGAAATTTGACCAGGAGGGCCACCAATATAAGTTCCAAGGCATCACCATCAGTTCACCTGAGATCATTAGTTCCCATCGCATGGAAAATATGCTCAAAAAGGGTCATTATGGTGTTATCACCCAACTCCATGCCATACAAGAAACATAGACACCCTCGGTACCACAATACCTCCAAGCCATCCTTTCTAAACATCAATTGGTCTTTTCCACTCCCCAAGGCCTCCCTCTTTCCCATGGTGTTCATGATCATTCCATTCCCGTTGTACCAGGAATCCTTCTTCCCAATATATGTCTGTATCGTCACCCCTTTTCCCAAAAAAATGAAATTGAGAAAATGGTCCAGGAACTCCTTAATGCAAGAGTTATATGCCCTAGTATGAACCCCTATTCATCTCCTATGGTCATGGCCCTAAAGAAATAAGGTTCTTGGTGAATGTGTTCTGACTTCGGTGCCCTCAACAAACTTACGATCTGTTAGCGTCGGAAGTCACTCCTGGATTTCTAGCAGGAGCAGAGCCTGACACCCATCAGTTTAATGTCACGATAGCTTTTTAAAGGGATGATCAAATGGAGATAAAGACTCAAGGAGATATCATTCTAACTCAGGGACTAGGTCTAGCATGTATGGGACAAAGGAGGTCTTGATCCAACTTCAGCCAGTGGGTTGATTAAAAGATGAGCAGGTGGAAGACTTAGCAAGAAAGGTGGACAAACAACTTTAGGCAACAGACTTCCAACGGTTTGCAGAGGAAAGACTCTGAATGCAATATCCTCTTGGTTCAGGGTCTCAAGAAACTAAAAGGGGACTTGACTGGATCCTCCAATTCCAAGTCACTCAACATTGGGGAAATCATAAGAACTGATTAGAAACAATGTAACTGTTACAGTGATCCAACCTACATCATCCTATAAAAGCTACAACTCGACTGGATCCTCCAATTCCGAACTGTTCTAACACAGTACAACAAAGACGTAAAAGAAACTGGCATTCATAAGGCAAGAAGTCTCAGAAGTCCATGCATAACCAGAATAATAGTGCTTCATTAAAACTTTACAACCGAGAGCTCTTCTCAACCATCGATAGATACAAAAATGGTGAAAACACCTACATATACTCAAAACAAAAACATCAACAAAATCGAGACGTTGCATTAAACACATTGTGTCTGCATGGCTTCTGACAATCTGCAGCTACCGTCTCTGAATGATTGTGCAACTTATGGCAGACGCAATCGAACTCCAAACAGTTCCGTGGGCGAACCGACGTGCCTTTAATTCATTGCCAGACTTTCCCATTATGGCGGAGGCGATGTCTAACCACCACCAACTACCTGAATAAATGCGTCATTGGGATTGAGGATGGCCCGGTCAACTCGACACCTTTGGGACATGGACGATCCCTTGCACTGCCACCTGGATTAACTTAACTGCCTGATGAAAAGGCGTGCTGGCCAGCGCAAAGAATAGGGCGCATAATAGGAGTGGTGGCGTCAACATTGTGAGGATGAGGTAAGAAGTGATGAGGTGTGAGAGAGGTTACAGAGGGAGACACATGGCAGAAGGAAATAGGTGGAGGGGACAGGAGATGATATATAATGGACACACTCTTAGTGGGAGGATAACATGGAAGGGAGCGGAATACGTGGCAGGTGGTGAGTGCATGATGAGATGGAATAAAAGAGTGGAGATGGGGGGACACATGGAAACTGGGGAGAAGGGCCCTCGTTGATTTAAAACAGAGCAGCTGAGAAGGATGGGATCTCTTGAGCATCATTGATCCGGGCGCTTTGATCTCGACCATTGGGAATATGCATGCCTGATTCTGGACCCCCCCCCCCTCCGCTTAAAGGTAGAAAGGCGGGGGGGGTCCGAAATCGCCTTGAGCGCCATTGATCTGGGCACTTTGATATCGACCGTTGAAGAGGTGCATCCCCGATTCCGGACCCCCCCCTTCCACTTAAAGGTAGAAAGGCGGGGGGGATTCAGAATCTAATGTGTGCCGTTGATCCGGGCATGCAAAATCCTGCCGTCCAGAATTGATTTCCATTTAAACACGTATGCATTTGCATCTCGAACTTAGGACAAGTGGGTTTTTTACCCATTCCTTTACACTTTAACCACCCCTACCAGAAATATCGCTAAAATTTGGCTCCATGGGGGATAGAGTTGTCCCTGTGATTCTCTAAGAACAATTTTGCAGATTTAGTGCCTTGTTGTTGGGCTAAGGAGTCATTTATTAAGCTGAAAACAAAAAAAAAAACAATATTTACAAGGCAAAAGAGCCGACTGCGGCTCACAAAAAGCATTTTTTCAAGAAATGCCCATTTACTGGGCCACTAAAAGCTTCTTTTCCTTCCATATCTTGCAACCTGTAAGTGTTGTTTGAAAATACTTCAAGGATCTTGAAAGGCCCAAACCAGAGGGTATCAAACTTACTGCGCTTGCCCCTGTCCTGCCTGGGTTCATCCCATTTGAGCACCAGATCACCCTGCTTGAATTCTTTCTTTCTTCCCTTCATGTCAAAAGCCTGCTTGATCTTCTGCTGATGGTTGTAGGCCCTGTCCATGACCTGTTCTCTGATCTGCTGCATTTCCACTATCTGAAGAATCCTTCTGACCATATTGTTAGGTTCTCCTTTAAGGTCCTGGAGGAATTTCGCCACAGGTAAGGCGAGATGAGTAGGAAAAATAGCTTATGTCCCATAAACTAGTTGGAAAGGTGAGATGTCGAGGGAAATTTTCATTGTCACTCGATCAGCCCATAGAGAAAATTTGAGCTTCGAATCCCAGGCCCTTTTGTTTTCTTCTAGTAGCTTCTTGACGAGCTTGATCAGACTTTTATTGGAAGATTCAGCTAGTCCATTCCCTTGAGGATAATAGGGAGTAGAGTGAATCAGTGAGATCTCATACTGCTCACAAAACTTGACCAGAGGCTTGGACCTGAAGGGGGTGGCATTATCAGTGACAATTCTGCTAGGGCAGCCAAATCTGGCTATGCTGTCTTCCAGGAGGCTGATAATTACTTTGTGGGAAGTGCTCCTGGTGGGAACAACCTCTATCCACTTGGTGAAATAATCTGTTGTAGTGAGGATCCATATATGCTGGCCACTTTAGGGAGGATGAATCTCTCCAATGAAGTCCAATCCCCACTGTTGAAAGGGTGTTGAAACCACTACAGGCTTTAATGGCAGAGATTTGAGCTGCTGCTTACCTGAGAAATTCTGGCATTTGATGCAAGCTTTGATTTCTCTACAAACATTAGGGAATAAAGTGGGCCAGTAATACCCAACTCGGAGGATCTTATGGGCCGTGATATTCCAGAAATGATGACCCCCACAAAGGCCACTGTGGAAATCAAATATAACCTGCTGGGCTTCCTATGGGTCCAGGCACCTTAAAAATACCCCTAAAGGGTCTTTCTAGTACAAGTTTTGGTCAATGGGGCAATATCTGACTGCCCTGAGCTTTAGAGCTCTTGCCTTGCTTCTTTCTATGCCATCAAGAGGCCTCAATTCTTGCAGAAAGTACAAGATATCCTTGTACCAGGGGCATGCTTCTAGCGATGAAGCACCTTGAGAACTCTTGTTGGATGACTCGTCCTATTCATTAACGAAGTTAATCCCCAAAGCTTTGCAGTTGGATTCAACCAGCAGCTTAGCTAAACCCTACCCCTTTATCAATTTGGTGGGCTTAACCTCTGGATCAAACTCTAGGATCTTGGCAATATATTTACCTCTTCTCCCATCTATGTCAAGCTGTACAAGGATGTCCTTCACAGAGGCAGAAGGAACATACGCGGTGATCTTTGAGTGCAAGACATAGATTCTGAAAGCTTTGAGGGCTTTCACCAACGCATAAGCTTGATTCTCCATGATCTCGTACCGAATTTCTACATCTCTCAATGCCTTGCTAAAGAAGGCAATAGGTTGCTCTCACCCTTGCTCATTTTTCTGCAACAAGACTGCTGGTACTGTATCACAAGAAGCAAAAGAAAAAATCAGGAAATCTTTAGAATAATCAGGACTGATTAGCACAAGTGCCTCAGTCAGTTCTCTCTTTATTTGGGAAAAATATTCCCTGGGTTTAGTAATCCATTTCACTTCATTTCCCTTCCTGAGCATGGTTGTGATGTGTTTCACCAACTCAGCAAAATTAGAGACAAATCTCCTCAGAAAATTTATCTTCCCCAAAAAGGCTTGAACTTCCTTCTTAGATCTGGGAAGTGACAGGGTCTAAAGTGCTTCTACCCTACTAGGGTCAATCCTTACTCCTTCTGCTTACACTATATGGCCTAATAGCTTCCCTTCCTTCATGTCGAACAAATATTTCTTGGGGTTTAAAGATAGGCCAAACCTTCGACATTTCAGGAATTTTTTTTTCAAGTGGAAGCAGTGCTCCTTGTCTGTCCTGGAGAAGACCGTGATGTCATCCAGATAAATTACTACAAACTGGTCCTTCTCCCTAATGAAGGCTGTGTCCATGTCTCGATGAAATGTAGCTCCTGCATTCATCAGTCCGAAAGGCATTTTTTGCATACATGAATGTGCCCCAAGGAGTGGTGAAGGTCATTTTTTCCCTGTCCTCAGGCATGACTAATATTTGATTGTAACCAGAGAAACCATCAATCATGGATATTCTATATGCACTAGTGACCTTCTACAATATGTGCTCCATGTTAGGCAAGGGATAATTGTCTTTCCTTGAGCTCCTGTTCAGGTTCCTGAAATCAACACAGAGTCTGATTTCACCACTTTTCTTCCTTATAGGGACCAAATTGGCCACCTAATCGGAATATCTCAAGGGGACGATAATTTGGGCATCTAGCAACTTCTTCACTTCTTTCTCCATGATAGGTATCAACATGGGATTTATCTACCTCAACTTCTGCTTGAATGGCTTAGCCTCTTCTTTCAGTGGGATCTTGTGCTCAATGACTGATGTGTCATACATCTTGAGGTCCTCGTAGGTTCATGCAAGCACATCAACAAACTCTCTCACCAACTTGGTATATTCAACCCTCTTCTCCTTGGTCAAACTCCTTGACATCTTGACAAACTTAGGCTCCTCTGGTGTGCCGATGTTGCGCTCATCTGTGCCAGCATCATCACCTGAAACTCTCCCCTTTACTGCCATATCATTCCCATCAAACAATCTCTCTAATGGGACCAGTCCCCTCGGAATGTGATTGCTAGGTAGCTGAATAATGTCATGCTTTGCTATTTTACTCAGCAACTCACCCCCATCAAACCTTTCCTCAGAGACGAAATCTTGGTCGATATGCATTTCTGAAAATTCTTCAATATTCTCCAAGAACTTTTTGATCTCAAGATGATCCTCAAACACCTTCCAATGTTTGACGTTGTCAGGTATGGAGGGCCTGTATTTTACTTCTACATCATACCTCAGTTTGGGCGATGAGGGTACTTTGAAAGTGCTTGCTAATGTAGCCAAGGAATCTACCGCTGTGTTCTCTTCTCTTGGGATGAAAGAAATGTTAAATGCTGAGAAGAAAATGTCAATTAGGTCCCATACCTCATTTCTGTAATTCCTGAGTCGAGGATGCTTGGCTTGATAAGCGCTTCTGATCTGCTGGACTACCAACTCGGCATCTCCGAACACTGCTACCTCTTGAATTCCCATTTCCCTTGCAGCTCTTAATCCTAGGATAAGAGCTTCATACTCTACCACATTGTTAGTGGTTTTGAATTCCATCTTATATGACAAGGATATGGTCTCTTGAGCAGGTGACACAAAAACCACCCCAGCTCTAGCGCCTTCTCGGGAACAGGCTCCATCAAAAAACATTTTCCAGATTGGGGTGATGAAGGGAGGAACTTTAGGGGAAACAGTGGGCTGCTTTCTGAGTTTCAGAGGAGGCTCGGGGGCATGGGTGAGATGCAGTAAATTGGAACCTGAATCAGTGTCCAAGGCAAAGATGGGATGATTGGTAGGGTTGGCTTCATCACTGATTATGTAGGCCAGTTGGGCTTCCCTGTATAGTCTTCTATGCTCTCCTCCAAACACTGGGATAGTAGCGTATGTGAGGTCCATTTACAAGGTTCCCCCCAGTCTTTTTATCCAAGATCTTGACAATAGCATACCGAACTTGGGGGGGACATCAGCTACTACGATATCCATGACCACACTTTTCATGGGCAGTTGAAACAAGGTCACAACCAGGTCTTTAATAACTCCGAGACACTGAACTCTCTTGGAGTCAAAAGAATAGAGGTCATGATAAGCTCGGGTGACTTCTAGTCCCAATTCTTCCATGATGGTTTTGGGCATGAGGTTGTGAGAATCCCCTGAATCCATCAAGCAGTTGTGCAACACTTTATCATGTATGTTCAAGGATGTGTAGAAGGGAGGGGATGAATCGTCTTTATCTTCTACCATGGGGCCTAGGACAACTACTGGCTTTTCATCTTGGAGATTTATGGAGTCTGTGGGAAGGCATGAGGCTTCAAACTTTAAAAGCTCAGAGAAGCATTTTTTAAATTCTTCATGCTTGATTAGCTCGGTGAGGGGCATAGGGATTTTGATATTTTGAATCTCATGCTCGAAATTAAAAGAAGATGTAAGCTTTGGGATTTCTCTTATTTCAAGAACATGATTGTGGACAATGGGAGAGAGGGGTTGAACCTTCTTACCTCTGTGACTGTCTTCTACTTCAATAGCAGGTTTTTTTGTTCTAGTGGACTGCTCAATAATATCAGGCGCTGCTATCTTTTTGTTGGACCTCAGGTTATACCTGCCTCGGCCGCTGCTAACCTTGTCTCCCTTGCTCAATTCATTTAGCTGACTTTTCATGAGAGACTCCTCGTATGCTGATTGAGTTAGATGAGGAAAATGAGGAGTGTCTTCTAAGCAGTGGATTTCAGAATCAATCTCATCTGTTGCTCTTTCTTCCTCATCGACCACCAAATGGTTCTGAAAAGGGGCTTGAATTCTCTGGTATTCTCTGTCTCTTCCCTTCTCTCTATGCACATTCGGGGGAGTAAAATTATTTGGCCTCCTAAAACCTCCTTTAATTTTGGCACCCTGCGGGCCCTTGTCCATTTGCCTCCTTTCCACCTTCAGTCTCTCCATATCTTCATATAGAAACTTCATCATCTTGGTCAGTTCGTCCACTTGAGGGTGGGGTATTGATGAGCTAGAGGTCGAGGCTTCAAATTTTCCCTTTCTTCTATCTACGTCGACCTTGTTCCTGAGTCTGTCGGCTGCTAATATGTTGGATTCCACTTCTATGGCCGCATCTTGAATTTGGGCTAAGGAGGTGGCTCTTCTTTCTCTCAATAATAGGCAGAAATCAGGGTCAAATGCACTAGTGTAGGAAATTTGGGCAGAGGCTTCTGAGGGATTTATCTCTACAAGGATCTTGTTATACATCTTATTGAATATTTTGGAGAAAGCAGAGACAGACTCTCCTTCCATTTTCTTCAGAGAGCCAAACTCTGTCATGTAATACATGAAATCCTTCCTATCTCCCCACTGCCTCAGGAAAACACTATCCAGGGCTTCAATTCCAGCAATAGATCCGGGGGCCAGTCCCCTGAACCATTTCCTCACCTCGCCATCCAGGCTCTGGACAAAGACTCTCATCCAGACATCTTCATTCTCAATGTTTAGGTTGTCTACATAACTATAGAAAGCAGCCAAGTTCTCTTCTGTAGTTATGTCCCATTCTCCAATGAACTTGGGCATGAATTTCAAATAGTCTCTAGCAGGGAGAGGGTTCATAGGATGGGGTAGGATTAAGGGAGCATATCGGGCAGCGACTATGGCATCCATTCTATTCAGAGGAGGATTAGCACCAGCCATAGGAATATTAGGTGGAGGATAACTTGGAGGAGAAGGAGTTTGCAAACGGGCTACTGGGAATGAATCTCGAAGTGGAGTGGGAAACAAGAGAGGATTTAAGGAGAAGGCTAACGAACTCAAGTCAGCAGGTGCTTCTCTTTGTGCAGGAGTGGGGAAATCTTCTGTAGTCCCGGGTCTACGCCAAGGAACAACTTCAGAGGAGAGGGGAGTGAAAAGAATTTCTCCCTCCAAACTCAAACCAGGAGGGGAAAACTCAGCAGGAACACTCCCAAAATTTAAGAAATGGGAAACCTCTGAAGGAGGTCTATTAAGAAACTGCGGGGGAGAAAAAGGAGTTCTCACAGAAGGAGATGGCGGATTACCTGTTTCAGGGATGGAAACTTCTTTTGCAGAGCTCTTTCCTCTTCTAAAAACCACCTCTGGGTCAGCTTCAGGTGTAGCCAGAGGCAGCTGTGGATGAGACCGCGTGTGTCTGCCTCTAAAAGCCACAATTAACAGAGCAGATTCTCCCTAGTGGATTCGTCACAATGGAGTCGCTAGGTGCACAGTAGCAATCTTGATAATTTTGATATCTGATGCACCTTCAGAGCTAGTTGATCGTTGTCGTTCAATCCCGGGGAAAATATTCAACTTCATCCCTAGCAACGGCGCCAAGAAATGTTAGCGTAGGAAGTCACTCCTGGATTGCTACCAGGAGCAAAGCCCGACACCCCTCAGTTTAATGTCACGATATTTTTTTAAAGGGATGATCAAATGGAGATAAAAACTCGAGGAGATATCATTCTAACTCAGGGACTGGGTCTAGCATGTATGGGACAAAGGAGGTCTTGATCCAACTTCAGCGAGTGGGTTGATTAAAAGATGAGCAGGTCGAAGAATTAGCAAGAAAGGTGGACAAACAACTTTAGGCAATAGACTTCCAACGGTTTGCAGAGGAAAGACTCTGAATGAAAGATCCTCTTGGTTCAGGGTCTCAAGAAACTGAAAGGGGACTTGACTGGATCCTCCAATTCCAAGTCACTCAGCATCAAGGAAATCACAAGAACTAATTAGAAACAACGTAACTGTTACAGTGATCCAACCTACTGTTAGGACCGCACTATGTACCCTTTTGCCCATACTTTTTGCCGTTATTATACCCTGGACCACCTTTGTTTAGACTTATAATATCATTCCAACTGATCATCCCAAGGTATACAATGTCCTTTCTCATCACTACATGTTTAATCTGTTTTGCATGATATTTTACATCACTCTCGTACTTAACCATTGATTAGAAGTGCATAAGTGTCCATAACTGCAGATTATCATTTGAGGTCGGCGCTGAAACACAAAACTGTCCAAGTCGCTGTTGAACTGATGCTGAAACACGGAGCTGCTACACAGTCCGAAGTTGTATATGCCGAAACACGGAAGCTGCTACATAGTCCAAGGACGCATAAGATGAAACACGGAGCAGCTACATAGCTCAAGGATGTAGATGCCGAAACACGGAGCTGTCACTCATTTCAGAAGTGAAGATGCTGAAACACAGAAGAGACCGCCACGATGCTGAAACACGAGCTATGACAGTTAGCAGTCAAGGCCGACACAGTCAAGGGAGCAATTCACGTGGCTGAAACAACCCGTGAATTGCGATGTTGAAACAGCATCAGCAGCTATGAGAAGGAGCTGTTACACCAGCCGTAACAACAATATCTTGTGCAGCTCCTGTATTAGCATTCGGTTGCGTGAGAATAGGACATCCTATGCTGATTTAGAAAGAAGATCCAATTTAGTGTAGGATTCAGATATGATTTGTAATAATTGTATCGAAGGGGATTTCCTCTTTAAATTCAAGAGAAATCACCATTGGAGGGATCCAAGTTTTGATGTACTGAAGAAACTCCAGAGAAGCGAGACGTGTTCAATCCTTTCAATCTGTAATGTGATAATTCAACAGATGAATATAAGACTGTTTTGATTATTTGTCTCTAAGTTTTTCCGTTTCAGGGGAATCTTGTGAGAAGGGAGGGCCCACCTTCATCACAAGATTCACCCATTAGTTAGAAGTGTGCTTGTTTAATTTATGTTTATGTTTTACTGTCATTTGTTGAAACACTGTTTTAATGGATTGTGCTTTGCTGAAACACTACTGACTCTGTCTTAGTCATTGAATGAAAGTTGTCATTTATCTTATTAGCAGTCTTGTGTGATGATTTCGTGAGATTAGCAGAGAATTGGTTAAAAGGTCCCTGCTCAGACACAAAGGGATCGGGACATCATACCCTCTGTAGAATTCGTTTAATGCTGCAAGTGTGCTAGCAGAGATTTGGTTAAAGTGTCCCTGCTCAGACAGAAAGGGACTACAACACCTGGTCTTCTGTAGATCTCCTTTACCCCTGCAAGTGTGCTAGCCAGAGATTTGGTCAAAGTATTCCTGCTCAGATAGAAAGGGACTACAATACCTTGTCTTCTGTAGGTTTCATTTACCTATGCAAGTGTGTTAGCCAGGGATTGGATTAAGGGTTCCTACTCAGAAAGGAAAGAACCAATATCCTGTTCACTGTAGACTTTCCTTGGTGTTAGCGAGAACTGGGTTAGAGATCCCTGCTCAGAAAGAAAGGAATCAGACTGCCCTGTTCTCTGTAGACCTGAACCTCACAAGTGTGCTACAACAGAAGTAAGGCTCAAGGCTCCTGCTTAAACAGAAAGGTGTTAAGTGCCTTGGTTTCTGTTAGATAGAGTTAATTGTTTTCTGCATTATTGTTTTCATGAAAGAGTGTCAGTACTGAGTCTCTGTTCAAGAGTAAGGGTCCTGTACTCTGATTGCAAGATAGTTGTCCTTTCCCATTGCAGTATTATTTTAATGTAATCCAGGATTCTTAATTAAGCTTTAAAGAATTGCAATAGGGGAATTGCTTTCCTGTGATTTAATTTAGAGCTTCAGTTCATTCAAGCAAGAATAGATAGTGTGAATTTCTTTACTACAACACTAAGTGATTTTGGAATTGAGCATATATAGTGCGTGGCTATCTTTGAAACAAAAGACTTCCCTGGGTTGATAATTTATGTTTCACTTAGTTGTTTAAAATTAATTAAGAAATTATAGTGACCAACACCTACATCATCCTATAACAGCTACAACTCGACTGGATCCTCCAATTCCGAGTTGTTCTAACACAGTACAACAAAGATGTAAAAGAAACTAGCATTCATAAGGCAAGAAGTCTCAGAAGTCCATGCATAACCAGAATAACAGTGCTTCATTAAAAATTTACAACCGGGAGCTCTGCTCAACCATCGATAGATACAAAAATGGCGAAAACGCCTACATAAACTCAAAACAACAATAGCAACAAAATCGAGATGCTGCATTAAACACATTGCATCTGCATGGCTTCTGACAATCTGCAGCTGCCATCTCTGAATGATCATGCAACTTATGGCAGACGCAATCGAACTCCTAACAGTTCCATGGGCGAACCGACGTGCCTTTAATTCGTTGCCGGACTTTCCCATTATGGTAGAGGCGATGTCTAACCACCACCAACTACCTGAATAACTGCTTCATTGGGATTGAGGATGGCCCTACCAACTCAGCACCTTTGGGACGTGGAAGACCCCTTGTGATGCCACCTGGATTAACTGAACTAACTGATGAAAAGGCGTGCTGGCCAGCGTGAAGGATAGGGCGCATAATAAGAGTGGTGGTGTCAACATTGTGAGGGTGAGGTAAGAAGTGATGAGGTGTGAGAGAGGTTACAGGGGAGACACATGGTGGAAGGAAACAGGCGGAGGGGACAGGAGATGATATATAATGGACACACTCTTAGTAGGAGGCTAATGTGGAAGGGAGCAGAATACGTGGCAGGTGGTGAGTGGATGATGAGATGGAATAAAAGAGTGGAGATGGGGGGACACATGGAAACTGGGGAGAAGGGCCCTCGTTGATTTAAAACAAAGCAGCTGAGAAGGATGGGATCGCCTGAGCGCCATTGATCCAAGCGCTTTGATCTCAGCCATTAGGAAGATGCGCGCCTGATTTCGGACCCCCCCCCTTTGCTTAAAGGTAGAAAGGTAGGGGGGTCTGAAATCACCTTGAGCACCGTTGATCTGGGCACTTTGATCTCGACCGTTGAAGAGGTGCACCCCCGATTCTGGATCCCCCCCTTCCACTTAAAGGTAGAAAGGTGGGGGGGGGCCTGAAATCCGATGCACGCCGTTGATTCGGGCACATGAAATCCTACCGTCCAAAATTGATTTCCATTTAAACACAGATGCATTTGCATCTCGAACTTAGGACAAGTGGGTTTTTTACCCATTCCTTTGCACTTTAACCACCCCTACCAGAAATATCGCTAACACCATCATAGACAAATTCCCCATTTCTGTCATTGATGACCTCTTAGATGAATTGAGTGGCACCCAATTCTTCACTAAACTGGATCTTCATTCAGGCTACCACCAGATACATATGAAAGAGGCAGATATCCCCAAGACTGCCTTTAGAACTCATGAGGGCCACTATGAGTTTTTGTTCATGCCCTTTGGCTTGTGTAATGCCCCCCCTCCACCTTCCAAAGCCTCATGAATCATGTCTTCCGTCCTTTTCTCTGCCATTTTGTCTTAGTTTTCTTTGATGATATCCTCATCTATATCAAAACCTGGACAGACCATCTTGCTCATGTGGATTGAGTTCTCCATCTACTCTCTTAGCACCAACTTTTCCTGAAACAATCTAAATGTTATTTTGGTGCCTCAGAAGTAGAATACTTGGGTCATCTGGTTGGAAAAGATGGCGTCAGGGTGGATCCTAAAAATATTGAAGCTATGCAAGACTGGCCTCACCCAAATACTCTTAAGAGCTTGCATGGATTTCTAGGATTAACAGGGTATTATCGCAAGTTTGTTAATAATTATGGGAAGATTGCAACACCTCTCACTGCTCTCCTAAAAAAGAACTCTTTCACTTGGACTCCAGCCACTGCTCAAGCTTTTCAAACCTTGAAGATGGCCATGTGCACCACTCCAGTCCTCGCCCTTCCCGATTTCACAAAGACCTTTGTGTTGGAATGTGATGCCTCAGGGAAAGGAATTGGTCCTATCCTTATGCAAGAGGGTTGACCTTTGACCTTTACCAGCAAGCAACTATCTGAAAGAAATATGGGCAAATCCATCTATGAAAAGGAAATGTTGGCTATTCTTCATGCCATGGATCCATGGCATTCTTATCTATTGGGGCAATGGTTCTGAATTAAGACAGACCATCAAAGCCTCAAGTATTTTCTAGAACAACGCATTTCCTTCCCAGAACAACAAAAATGGGTACTAAACTCTTTGGATATGATTATGAGATCATTTATAAGAAAGGAAAAGACAATGTGGTTGCAGATGCACTTTCCCAAAAATATAAAGATGAAGGATCTCTTTTTTCTCTTTCATTCATTGTAACAGATTAGCTCTAAGCGGTTCACCAGGAATGGCTACAAGATCCGAAAAGTTCGCAATTGATCCAGCAATTGTAGTCCAATGCTCCATCTTCCCCAAGGTATTCTTGGCTCCATGAGGAACTTCGATACAAAGGTCATTTGTTTTTAAGTAAAAAATCAAAGCTTAAATCCATGATACTTTCTGAGCTTCATGCTACACCCACAGCAGGGCACTCTGAGTTTACCAAAACCTATGACAGGGTCAAATGTTCCTTTTTCTGAGATGGCATGAAACAGGACATTTGTAATTTTGTAGCTGAATGTGATGCATGTCAATGCAACAAGGGAGAAACAGTCAAATAGCCAGGCACACTAAAACCGCTCCCGATTCCACCTGCTATTTGGAAGGATATCTCTATGGATTTTATTACCGGCTTACCCAAATCGAGAAATAAATCCGTCATCATGGTGGTTGTTGATCACCTTTCCAAGTATGCTCATTTCTGTTCCCTTCAACACCCATTTACAACATCCATGGTGGATAAAATTTTCATGGATCAGGTCTTCAAGCTTCATGGCATGTCACACTCTATTGTTTCTGATCGTGACCCAACTTTCGCAAGCAATTTTTGGCAAGAACTGTTCAAGATACAAGGCACATAATTGCATCTCAGCACATCTTATCATCCCCAGAATGATGGCCAAACGGAAGTTGTCAACAAGTGTTTGGAAACATATTTGAGGTGTTTTTCCTCGAAAAATCAAAATCAATGGGCTCAATGGTTACCCCTAGTTGAATGGTGGTACAACACTTCATACCATACAACTACAGGCATGACTCCTTTTGAAGCGGTATATGGATAGAAGCCACCTTCAATTCTCTCATACTTACCGGGTGCCTTGAAGGTCCAGGCAGTTGACCTAACACTTACAACTCGAGAGGCTATTCTCCATACCCTCAAAGAGAATTTGTTCATGGCACAGAATCACATGAAGAAACAATAAGATCAAGGTCTCTTTGAACGTCAATTTTCAAAATGGGATTAGGTGTTTCTTCGACTACACCCTTACAAGTAAACTTCCCTCAAGGTCGAGCATTGTCAGAATCTAGTGCCCAAATTTTATGGTCCTTATACCATGCTCAAGCATGTGGGACAAGTAGCCTATCAGTTAGCTTTGACCAACCATTTGAAGCTACATCCTGTTTTTCATGTTTCATGCTTAAAGAAGGTGATTGGAGCTAAGTGTCAAATTCAAACCAACCTTCCAGAGTTAGCTGAAGAAGGATCCATTTGGCTACAACCAGAAGCAGTTTTGGACCAGCGTAAGCATTGCCTACATTAGAGAACCATCAAGGAAGTGCTAGTCTAGTGGAAATATACAACTCCAGCAGACACCACTTGGGAACCAGCTACCATTCTGCAGCAATTTCCTCATCTCAATCCTTGAGGACAAGGTTTTTTTTAAGGGGGCGAACATGTTAGGGTCCTAACCCGCACATAGGTAGAAACATATATTCAGATGTAATAAAGGTCAATATTAATAAGGCCTTTCAATAAAATAGAATAAGGAGGATGTAATAAGACCTAATAGAAGCTTCTTCTTCTAGAAGGATCTTCCTCTAGATGCTTCTTTTTAGTATAAATAGGAGTCGAGGGTATGAGAACCCTAGATTGGATATTATTGTAATAGACATCTTCTCAACTGGAGGTTGCCCCCTTGAAGAGGCCCGTGAACATTGCTTTCAAATTCAAAGTGTTATTTCTATTGTTATTCTTATATCATTTCAGTGTTGTTGTGGTGAATGTTTTGGTTATATTGTTGTTATTCTGCCATTACTAGCATTTTATTTCTGTTCTGCATACATTTTATATCTGGTATAGTACAATATTTTCATCAAATTTAACATCTCTTCTAATCATAATTTCATTACAATGTTCTTGAATAAGTCTCTAACCTTTGACATCTTCAGAATAACCAAAAAACATACAATTCTCATTTTTAGGCTATAATGCTTTCCTTTTCTCATCGGGTATGTGATCCCATGCTATACTGCCAAATACACGGAAGTAACTTACATCTGGTTTAGCTTTAGTCCAAGCTTATTCTAGTGTTATATTTTTAAGAGCCTTTGTGGGAGTGCAATTTACTATGTAGTTTGCACAGTTGATTGCTTCCGCCCAATACTTTAGACTTAATACCCTATATTGGATCATACAATTAGTCATTTATTTTAATATCTAGTTATTTCTCTCAACAATGCCATTTTGTTGTGGTGTATATGGAACAATGTGTTGCATTTGGATGCCCTATGTAGTGAAGTAACTTGTAAAATTATTTTTCACATATTCTCCTCCCTTATATGTTCTTAACTTTTGAACTTGATGTCCAGATTGTTTTTCTACAAGGGCCTTGTAGGCCATAAACTTGTCAAAAATTTGTTCTTAAGTTTTAAAAAGTAAACCGAAGTACGTCTGAAAAAGTCATCAATGAAAGTTAAGAAATACTTCCACCCAGAAAATGAAGGAGAAGAAAGTGAACCACACAAATCACTGTGAACAAGCTGCAAAGGGCTTGAGGCATGTCAAGAGGCACGTTTGTCAAAATTGTCCTCATGATATTTGTTGAGAAAACAACCATCACAAACACCATCTCTACATGAAGTAGGAGGAAGAATAGTCACCATCTGTTTATTACATAATTTCTACAATGATCGATAGTTTAGATGACCAAATCGCTCATGCCAAAGTTTTTTCAAGTCATCGCTATGAGCAACAAAAATTGATGAAAAAGATGAACCAAATTTGTCAAACTTCTACAATTTGGTAATATCATCAACAATTCCAGTTGCAAGAACATGTTTGGGATCTTTCAGATCCTTGATTACAACTTGGTGAGGTGTAAACTCTATGGTTTTACCTTCACCTGAATGAGTGATTTGATATATTGATAGAAGGTTACAAGAAATAATTGGAACACATAATACATCATTGAAATGATCATTATCTACTTGAACTATTCCATATCCTACAACACTAAGAGATCTATTATCACCAACAAATATTTTCTTGGTGTTACATTCATTTAGAGCATAAAATATTTCTTTATCCTTATCCATATGATAATATGCTCCAGAATCAATAAGCCACTCATTAGAAGAAGTAGAAGTTGTATTGAAGGAGAAACCAGAAGTAGAAAGTGAATGTCCATGAGAAGAAGAAGAAGTAGAAGTAGTATTGAAGGAGAAACCAGAAGTAGAAAGTGAATGTCCATGAGAAGAAGAAGAAGTAGTAGAATCAATGCTAATGTTTTGTTTCTTCATCGTTGCTTCTAAGGCTGCCATCTTCTTGAAACATTTCGACTCATCATGACCATATTTATCACAAAATTTGCAATGTCTGTCAATCTTCTTATTTTTATATTTTTCTCCTTTTTCACCATTAGGAGCTGAAGTTGTTTGAGTGGGTTTGGGACCCTTAGGTTACTTGTTGTTGTAGCAAGGATGTTTCTTCTTGGGATTCTTGGGTTTATCTCTCTGTTGGGAAACTAAAGCTTTGTTGGAGGTACCTGCAGTGTTAATCACTCCAATTTGTGCAAGATTATCTTCCTCTCTAATCAAAGCAACACAAAATGACTCAAGAGTGGGTTTTTTATAAGATGTCCCTAGATCCTCTCTCATGGCATAAAAGGTATATACAAACATATAATATGCACTACCTATCTTAGAGAGAATAATATAGATGCAACTCTCTTCCTCCATCTTTATCTCACATTATTCACACAAAATTTTGAGTGTTTTAAACTTAGATAGGTAGTCTCCAATGTAAGAAAAATCACTTGGATTTAAAGTCACTACTTGATTTTCTAATTGTTGTGCTCGAATAATATTTATTTTATCAAGCACAGTTTCAATCTTTTCCCAAGATTCATTGGGGTCATCAATTTCTTTAAGGTGGAACATTAAATCAAGATGCACATTCTGATTAGTCCACATGCTTCATCACTCCTATTAGCCCATTTGAATTTCTTATCAACATCAATGGGTGTTTTTTCTTTTCCCAAGGTAATCTGGTACAAGCATTTACTTCTTAATAGATCCTCCATATGAGATTTACATTGGAAGTAGTTGGTGCTAGTAAGAAAAATATTACTTGAAGAAGCCATATTAAATATGTAGATAATATGGATTTAAAAATTGAAACTAATGGTTTGCATGGAAAGATCTCGAAAAATTATGCGGTTTTAAAAAAAAAAAATGACACTAAAAACGACACTCAAAACGGACTTCGGATGTGAAAGTTATGTCCTTTTAAAAAAAAGGCATAAATGGTAACCAAATGACCATGCGGTGATGTAAGTTTTTTTATAAAGCAACCCACTTTTATAAAAAGAAGTGGGTATCACTTTTACAATGAAGTTATTTTATAAAATAAAAGCCACATGCAAAATAAATAACTCTAAAACAAAGTATTAAAGCTACTTATAGTGATTCACTTTTATACTATGAAATACACTTTACAATGGAGCATGAACTTTTTTTTTTAAAGTAACAAAAAGAGAGACTTGAACTCAAGACCTCTTACTTAATAAGAAAACTTTTAACCAAATGGGCTAGAAAAACATATTGTATTGTTTAGAAAGAGGATTGGGGTTGTTGTTGAAGATGACCTTGGAGAGCATGATAAAAAAAAATATTTTCATAGAAGAAAAAAAATTCGCTTCTCGATGACAACAAGGGTTAGATCTCGTTTAGCTTACCCGAAAGATGCACTTTTTCCTATATGTTTCTGATTTTCCGAGATCACACAGGGCACGGGGAAAAGAACATACGCATATCTAAAAACTTAGCAACCCATACAAAAATAATATAAAACCAAAATGATACTCTGCAAAAAATTAAAAAATGTGTATTCAAGATTTATACCTCCAGATATGTCTTAAATGGTTGTATCTTGGGAAAACAAAAACCTTTTCGAGTGAAAAAAAAACTATTCCTAACTAAAACAAACACTCTGGACACAATGAAACAATCCTCACATCCCATAAATGTATGTAAATGACATAAAATGGATACGAGGCAACTCAGCTTCATGATCTCGATCTACAATAGGAGCGGGTCTTCAAACATGATCCAATACCATGTTCAACAACACGGGTATTCCAACAAAGGATGAACACCTTCAGTAACCTCTCACAACCAAATCAAATATCAACACAACGATGTTTTGATGTGGAAAAACCCCTACGAGGAAACATCCACGGCCCCAGTCAACACATCCACTTGGAGTAGTTTAATAATGCAAAAGAAAAATATTACAGAGAGATTTTACAAGAGAGTTTCTCACAATCGATCATCGGAAAATGACCCTGCATGCTATTTAAATAGATATCATAGACCAATCGGGTGTTAATCCATAGATCAATGGCCATTGATATCGAGGAGAACATGAACTGTCAGATCACTCTATGTCAGAAACATATCATGACCGTCAGATTTCCTAACTACAAATTCATACTAATGCATACCAAAGAAACACACTTTTACCTAGCGGCACATTATACCCAGTATATCTTAACTAACTCCTAAGTGTCTAAATATACTAACACATGCAAATTCAATTCTTATACCATGTGTGTTAGCTCCCAAAATGAATCAGTCACTATGGTTGCATTTTGTGGTTGATAGCATGGCTATTGGTAGTTTTCTCAAATTTGGTTTTGAGTTTTTCTAGTAGCAAGACTTAGGTTTTGATTTTTGTCTTAGAAATAAGACGACCCATAAAGGTCTTCTCTTTAAAATTTTCATAAAAATCTTTCAACAGATAACGCGTGTTTTAAAGATGATGGTTAGCTGGTGAAAGTGGTGATTTTCAACAGCTAAGGAGCATTTCTCACGGGTCATTACGGTGATTTTCAACAGCCAAGGAGCACTTCCGATGGGCCATTAGTTGGTGAAAGTAGGGATCACGTGTGTTTTCTCCACGTTTTAAAAATCAAATGATGACATTATCAGCCCACGTCATGCAATCATTATGATGCACTGGTGAAAGTGGATGATGATGGAGATTCAGGTTTGCACATCTAAATCGGATTGCAAAGCGGATCTCATTCAGAAATACATGGTTCACGATCATGGCGTTGGAAATGGTGAATTTGAATCCATCATTACAGGTGAGGGAGTGGTACTACATGACTGGTGACATCAAATCACCCCATCATTTCCCCAACACGCATCACCCACAAGTGTGTGATAAGTTTTCAATGTTGAAAGACAGAGCCGAGTGTTTTCACCAGCGCAAGACCTCGGCCCAGACAACAGATCACAGTGTTTGGTGTGCAGAATCGTTTGGGGTTTTGAATTGCAAATGGAAAGGAGACGCAATGGCTCTTTGTTGAGAAAAGAATTGGACAGTCTGTTCTTCCTACAGACGCATCCAGAAGTGCAAAAAAACTTCTCAAACGTAGGCTGTATGGAATATGTCGAAAGGCTACAGAATGGTTGTCACCAATCAACAATAGAGGCATTTGCTAAAACATTTGATGGAAATAAATCTTGTGTTGGGTATTTAGAAATCATCGTGGATGAAGATGCCATCACTACAGTGACCGGTTTACCAAGATCAGGCCAGAGTTGGTTCAAAACGACTGCCACCAAGAACCTAAATTTCAGAGCATATTTGAAGGAAGAATTCAGACATAATGCATGGAAGAAGAGCGTGCCTGTTTCCCATTTAGAATATGAGTGGCAGGATTTGTTTAAGGGCATCCAACTCTACATAAATTCAGAAGGTAGGTACGACAAACTGATGTTATATCGTTTCAATCTCTTAGACCATTTTACAGGGAAAACTCTCCTAAATCTACCTTTCTTCTTACACAAGAGCTTAACTAAAGTCTGTAAAAAGATTAGAACTGAACCTCTAAGTATGAAGAACACTCTTTTCCACTTTGGCCTTATTAAACTGATAATCCTGGAGGAGCTAAGACAGAAAGGAAGGACTTGGCAACATTTTCTTTTTTTGGAGGGCTTTGAAACTCAAACTCAGCCCATGAATGAACAAAAGAGAGCTCGAAAGAGGTAATTGACTCCTCAAAGTAGCTTGAGGAAGAGGAGAACCCTTCCAGGACCCCCAGAAGACAGAATCTCTGGTGTGAGATCCCACAGGTCAAAGAAAAAATTGGATTTTGAAACTACTACAGAGCAGCCTACATAAAGGAAAACAAACATCTTAAACCTGCCATACACAGACTCAGAACCAGAGCAAGAAGATGAGAGCCCTGCCATTAAGAGTCCTAAACACTCCATTGAGTTTGCATAGAATTGTGAGACCTTCACTCACACCGAGGAAGGGGAAACATCAAAGAGAACTAAGTCAAAGAAAATACAGAAAATCAAGCAACTCAAAGAAGTGATTGCTCAACAGGAGGTCTTAGAGAGAGTAATAAAGGAAACATACAAAACTCTGTATGATAACTTCGCAGAAACAAATGCTGCATTTGAAAAGCTGGCTTGGGAAAGTGTCAAGGAAAAGAAGAGGAAAAGGAAAATCACCAAAGACTATAACAGTCTATGGTGGTTAGCAAAGTGCCTTAAAAGGAAGATTAGAAAATTGAAGCAAAAGCAAAAGTCACACCCAGATTTGCAAGTGCTATCTCAGGTTGTTGTGAACATGCAAGAGGATAAAGTAGAGACACATTGATTTTTTTTATGGAACCACAGTTTTGGAGGTGAAAGTTCATTTTGGGCTAAGGGAGAGCTTTCACCAGTGCACAGGGCAATTTTACAACCAGTTAGCTGGTGAAAGGCAACACTTTCACTAGCTAACCAGCGAATCATAAGGCGAGTTAGCTGGTGAAAGAAGAAAAAGCATTTTTGAAAGCTAAGGATGGAGCAGGTCATTTTTCATAGGATTTAAAGAGGTTCCAGAGTATTAAAGGGTTAACAACTTGATCGAAAAATACTCTGCATCAGAGATTCATGGGAGTTTTTGAGAACCACATGCTAAACCGATCTCCTAAAGTATTGACTATGAACAACTGAAGAAATCCAGCTACCAAGACAGGTGCCTTTGCCATGTTTCATGACACCACAAATTCCAGAAGCTGAAGAATACAGATGTCAAATTTTGAGATTGAATACAATTCGAATGCTAGTCTAGTCATTAAGTCTTTGTTATCAAGTTGCTTAGTTAATTTGAATTGCTATTTTTAGAAACAGATCCATGTTTTTAGGATCTTAAAAACTGATTGTAAAAAGCTATAAATTCCTATCTTTTCTAAAAGACAAGAGTTCAAACTAGGATACATTTTTGTGCTACTGTATAGACTCTTATGATATAATAAAATTGCAGTCTCCTTTCATTCTCAATATCAGAAATATCCATGTTTCCATTTATGTACTTCATTTCAGTTTATCTTAGCTTATGAAGACTGTTATCTCTTTATTGAGCTCATAGATTTGAAGTGAAGGATTTTTTTTCTATCTTGTATTAATCCCTACACCCAACTGTATTTGGAAATCAAGATTAGTGTTCTTCATCCTCCCCTTTCAAATTATTTGATCTAATTATTGTTTTCTGAAAGCACTGTTTTTTTATATGTATGATGAGTTATTTATTACATTGATCATTAAAGACCCCATTGTTCCAAGCATACCTGCACATTATTTTTAAGTTACCAAGCATCCTTAGCCTAAAAACCTAAGGAGTTTCTTGGAGTGATAACAATGTGGATGTATAATATTTTCTAGACTTACAAGGGAAATTCCAACTCCACTCCCAGAGCTTGAACAAGCTCCATCAAATGACATCCTCCAATAACCTTCAAACAAATTCTCTTGATTATCTGTGTCTTGATTTTGCTTCAGTATTTCAATGTGTTCCATGTCTAGGATAGCATAATTTTCAATCCCAACCTCTATATAATATTCCATTAATTAATTATCCTTATTTTTGAAAGAGAAGGGTTTTTTGGGTTCACAGGGCACTTTAATCATTTCTCCTTATTTTCCTAGAAACATCATGAAAATTCCATCGTTCATTATGTATCACCCGATCATACATGACCAATATATTCCCAAAACAACTCCATATGGTGGAGGAAGGTATACCACAATAATATTGAAAACTATAATACTATGGGGATTCGTTGTGATCCAAGAATAAAATCCTTGATTTCTCCATAAGCTAGAACCTATCTAGAATCAATTGCATATATACTTTCACCAGTCTCATAATATTTGGTACAGTTCATGCCCAATCCCTCCATGACCACTAGTGGCATAATATTATTTGTTGTTCCATTGTCAACTAAACAATTATGAAGTGAAACATCATGATTTTCATTGAAAAATAAAAATGAAGAATTTTACCTCTCAAATGGGTGGTTGATTTGTTCTAGCTTTGTTTCGGAATTGTAACAATAGCTTCTTTTTTTTCAAATGGATCATCCAACAATCTCAAAATATTTTCCCTTTGTTGGGTAATCTTCACCACTTATGTAAAAGGAAGAGTTATCATTAATTTACATAAATCTTCTACAACATTGTATGTCATCTAAGAGGAGTTTGGCATTGGTTGTTGCTTCCTACTTCCAATGTTATCCGTCATTTTCTCATTCATTTTTATTTATCTTTTTGGTTTTCCTTTTCAGAATCATTTTTACTCTTGGATCTATTTACAAATCCTCTTGTCTGAGAGATGTTTTCTTGCGAGTTAGGGTCATTGTCGCCTTCTTCAAATATATACATGGAAGTCTCGCATCCATCCATTTGTACAATTTCAGAAATTTCATAAGGAGAATAATAGTTCTCTTGTTCAATCATTTTAGCATCATATACATAATCCAGAACAACTGCATTGGGAGTTGGATGCCTATGAACCCTTGGCCTTTGTGGATCATCCATGTTTTCAAACCTCACTCTATTTTCTTGGGGAGGGTTTATTATTTTCTCTGGGACCAACATTCTCATATTTTCCACATAATTATCCCCCCTTCTCAGTTTGGTTATCTCGTTCTGCATTTTCTTGATAGTCCTATTCATTTGTGCAATTTCAATTCTTTTCTTGGTTTCTTGTGTTGGGACAGGTTCTACCTTCAAATCTGGTATGGTTCCCTTAAAACATCCTCCTTCGATTGTCTGATTTTGGGTTAGTTGTGTCTTGAATTATTCATTATTTCTTGAACTAGAGGCCCCTTTATTATCAATACTTAATCCTCCCAGCTTCCTTTGTACTTTTTCCTGTATAATTTCAGGGTCAACACCTATTTCAATCATAATTTCTTCCATCTTAATGGATTTAGTCATTTCTTCCTCCAAGGTATCCATCTGGGATGTTCTAATAGCGTATTTCACATTTGGGGCTATCACATTCTTATAACTATCGAGTATGACCAGGTCATAGGGTATTTTTTCTTATGGAATCTTACTCAAGGTTTTATTGAACTTGAGATCAAAATATTGTATTCTTTCATTCTTCCTCAAACCAATTTGGGTGAAATTAGTGAGAAGGGTATGATAAGCAATTGGAGGGGCGAACATAGTCAAACATGACTTCAAGGTGACTAAGCGATTGAATTGATCTACTGGGTAATGTCGTATACCATTCATACACTCTTCCTGATAAGGTTTGAAGAAATATCCTTACCATCACATCGTCATACTCAACACAATGAAAATCACAAACATCAAGAAATAAGTGAAGGTGCCTCTTTGCATCGATTGTTCCATCTCTAGAAAAATCCTTGAAGGTACCCTTAGGGAGAATAGGGAGGTCATTGTTCTCACCTAGAATATGTAAAGGGGAATCTCTTATTCTTCTTCGTTTTTTTTTATTTCTTGTATCACCTCTTCCACTTCCTTGTCTTTCCTCATGTGGTTTTTCTTGCGGTTGTTCTTTTATTTCTGCCATATCTAAAGATGTTGCAGAAATATGATTTCCACTTCTTAGAATATAGATTTGCTAGCTTTTACTTCTAGTAATGGGTCCTTTGTATTCGTCCAACTTCAATCATGACCTTTTATGTGTGTTGCTCTAGCTAGCCTTTGGTTTCTTCGGACTTGTCATTCATCTCTCCTCTATCTCTAGAGGATCTCTCTTTCTTCTTCTCAGGAAAAGATCTACCCAGATCTTTCTAATTCTTCTCGGGTCTCGATTGTCGTTATTACCATATTATATACCTGATGTAAGATTCTTTGTTGATTATTAAATCCAATTTCTAGTTGGGGTTGATCAACCTGGGGAAAGGTCATATATTTTTCAAAAAATGATAGGATAGATTCCAAATTTCAGTTCATTCCCCAGTATGGTCACCAAAATTGTTGATGCTTGAATCCATTATGACCAAAACAGAAACCTCACGAGGATTTAAATCCCCCTGGATTTTTATAGAGTTCACACTCCTCTTTACTTTTAAGATTTTCTTGGGACTCTAGATCTTTAGAATCTAGGACTTTGGTAATCAAAGAAATATAAAGATTGCAAGAATGATAACAAGAAAGAGAAAAAGTTTTTTTTTTTTTTTTATCTGTTTAAATAAAGTTTTTGAGAAATTACCAGGAACCACACACTTCATACATTTAAAAAATATAGACAAAATTTCCTCACATCTATCATAGTTAAACTAAATATTTATGATCACATAAAATAAAAATAAGATTATCTACATGCATAAGAAAACTTTAACAGAGTAGACACATGGGAATATCAAATAAATATAATGATAGATCAATCTCAAATACTTTATACTCAAAACTCAGAGATATAAAGCACAGTCAAAACTGATCCCAAAATAGCTCTCTTGAAATTTGTAGAAAATATATAGTCTGTTACATATTCTTTGAAATTTAAAATGTGTTTGTCCTTAGGAATGGGATTGGATCTTCCATGGACCATAAAGAAAATATACACAAGAATTAATATTGTATAAGGAGGATGGCGGGTGGTAAAAGAACAACAAGACCTGGAAAGAAGAAAAAGAGAAGTTATCAGACTTCGGTTAAACCTTTCTAGTCAAATAAGTGGAGTCACTGGATGAAAGAACTGATAAAGAAACAAAGATGTGATCAACATAAACTTACTATGATGGTCTCTCTTCTCTTCACTTGCTTCCTAGTGTCCTTTTATTGTCTTCACTAATAGTTACAAGAACCGTCTCAACTGTTTCTTGCCCTTCGTTGGTCAATTTGTTGATTTATTTCTTGAACCATTCTTCAATATAAATTTTCATTGGTGCCACATTTATCTCATGCTCGATTTTGATGTTGAACAAATTGCCTTCCAAGTCTCTCAAATCAATGGAAATACCATGTAATTATTCTTCAATATCTTGATTATTCACGGAATAATCTACTAGCCAATTTTCCACGTCATCTTCATCATATTCAAGTATACCATAAAAAATTTCAACTGATAACCCTTTAAATATCTCAACTTGTTTGTCAAACTCTTGCTTTGTTAGGAACATTGAGTTGAGAATTAATTTAGATCATTTTTCCCCGATCGAAGATATCTTTCTCTTTAATTGTAAAATATAAAATATAAAGAATCATGCAAGAAATGGTGGCACTGCTTTCCTGGCCTGTAAACCCAGTAAATAACCAAGTGATTTTCTGAAAGGGGTTTTTAAAAGAGTCGACCTGAATCCTGGTTATGTCTTCTGGAACAAGTGCAGGAATCTCCAAGAACTCAGGCAAGAGGTCTAGGCCATTGTCATGTTTTTTTCAGAAAATCTTTACAATCCTATCCTTTGAAGGTAAGTGTTGGCTCAGGGAGTTTCAACATATTACAAAACACTTACGGTGAAAGAGAGATGGGGGAATGATCTTGGAATTGTATAATTCACCAATTTGATACGTACTCCTCAAAGCACCATGGAACCAGTTCTTTGTAGTTGAATACCTCAGGGATACACCCTACATGAGAAATTTTGGATGTCCATATTATGTCTTTTTTTGCAGGAGGAGATGAGTAATATGAGTATGCTCTGGACCACTGAAATTTCTGGTCTTCACGACCAAAAATATTCAAAGTATCACCACAAAATTGTTGTCTAGTTGTTTCTTCCATAGGTTCACAAGAGTGTTCTTTCAACTGGATAATAATTTGCAATGAATTGTTTTGGAGAGATAACAATAGTATAACCCTTGGATAATCGTGATATAAGGAAATTTAATGAAAAATCTCCTCAAGCCCTTCGCTTATTAATGACAATATTTACAGAGCCTTCATTATCAGTTATTAGCATTAAACCATACTAAATTCATATTTGGAAAATCACAAAGGTGGCAGAGACAAACAAGAGCAATTTGAATTTGGGGATTTTTGTGAACCCCCCTACCCAGGAACCCGGGAACCCATCAACCCATGGTTGTGAATGATCAAAAATAGGCTAAGTGTTTCACAACGGTCGCTCGAACTTGGATACTAGAGAAATGAGATACTTAGGGGCTCGGTACCTGTGACAATCCAGACGATCATAATGTAGATCATGGTTATTTGGGTGAAAAGTGGATATCGAGAAACTTGGAATATGAAAGCTCAAACCCATGAACACATGGTTTCTAAAAAGGTTAAGTATATTATAAAAAGGCAGTCGATTGAACTCATGATATAGGAACATGGATGGAGGTGAAGACCCGCGAGTCTGCCAACCTGTGAACTCACCAATTTCTTGAAATACGACTAAGTATATTGGTAATTAGAAAGGGAAAAGAGAAGGGAGAAAAGAAAAGGGGAATGAAGGTAGGTATAGAAGAGGGAAAAGAAATGGAAAAAATAAGTTGAGAAAATAGAAAAGGGAGGGAAATTTCGAAAGTGGGAATTGAACTCAACAACTCTGAAATGGATCTATTCCTCATCTGGAGAATTCTTTTGTCAGTGATAGCTTCAGGCTCCAATATGATTTTTCCTTCCTCGTCAAGTTCTGGAAATATAGTTTGAAATGGGATCTTATCACCTATAACCTTATTTAAGCATGAAACATGGAAAACTAGGTGTACTCGCGAAGATGCAGGAAACTCCAATTTGTATTCCATAGTACCAATCTTTTGGAACACCTTATAAGGGCCATAGTACTTTGGTGATAATTTATTATCCTTATTAGCTTTCTTGAGGGACATTTGTTTGTGTGGTTGTAGTCTTAAAAATACCCAATCCCCTACTTTAAAACTTATTTCACTATGATGTTGATCTACTTGTTGTTTCATGTGATTATGTGCCATGATTAGGTTGTCCTTTAAGAGTTGGAGAACTTGTTGTTGATGCTCAATGCGATCTTCCACTGCTTGAACCTTAGATTTTAATTTAGAGAAGAAGTGATGTTAGGTGGGTGACATCCATAGAGTTCCATAAACGGTGTCATTTTTTGTTATAGTATGAAATGAAGTGTTATACCACCATTATGCCAAGGGTAACCACTTGAACCATTTTTTTTGTTTATCAGAGACAAAGAAACAAAGGTAGTCTTCCATACATTTGTTCATTATCTTGGTTTTTCCATCAAATTGAGGATGATAAGATGAGTTATGATCCAATTGAGTACCCAAACAAGAAAGTAATTATGTCCAAAAATGTCCAGTGAATATGGGATCTTTGTCACTTACAATAATCTTTGGGCTTCCATGTAGCTTTTGAACTGTCTCCATTAATGTAGTGGCAAGTGTACTGGATTTGAAAGGATGAGAGAGTGCACAAAATTGTGTGTTCTTGGTCATTCTATCAACAATCACCATGATGGCATGCTTTCCTTCATACTCTGGTAACCCTATGATGAAATCCATGGAAACCTCCTCCCAACACTAACTTGGGATGGATAATGGTTGTAAAATACCTAGGGTTTTAATTGTTTCCACCTTATTTTGCTGTAAAACCAAAAATTCTACCACAAACCTTTGAAAATCCATTTTAAGGCCATCCCAAAAACATACCTTCTTGACCCTATGGTACGTTTTCAAAACTCTTGAGGGCCCTCCTATCGGAGAGGTGTGCAATTCCAAGAGTACCTTTTGTTTAATTTGGGAGTTCTTGCATAAATATAAGTGATATTTGTACCATAGTGAGTCATTTTTCCATGTAAATGTATCTGATGAACTAGAATCCTGCTGCAACTTTTGAATGAGACTCCACACATTTTCATCATTTTTCCATTCATCCCTCGCTTCTAATATCCAATGAAGTTGGATGATTGACATAGAACAGAGAAAGGCCTCAACATATTCATCCTTTCTTGAGAGTGCATCTTCCACAACATTTTTCTTCCCTTTTTTGTAGATGATTTAAAAATCATAATCCAACGTCTTGGTCACCCATTTTTGTTGTTCTTTTGAAGATAGTATTTGTTTCAAGAAGTATTTAAGACTATCATGATCTATTTTTACATTGAAGTGAATACCTATTAGGTAAGGGTGCCATTTCTTCAATGCATGTAGTACTTCCATCATTTCCTTCTCATAAATGGGTTTGTGTAAGTCCTTTTCCTTAAGTGGATGACTTTCAAAAGAAATGGGCCTTCCTTCTTGCATTATAACATCACCAATGTCATTTCCCGAGGCATCACATTCCATAATAAAGGTTTTTGTGAAGTCAGGTGTGGTCAAGAAAAGAGCTTTGCACATCACATCTTTAAGTTTTTCAAAATCTTGAGTTGCCTGTAGATTCCATGAAAATGCATCCTTCTTATTTAATGTCAATAAATGTGTTGTTATTCTTCCATAGCTCCGAACATACTTGTGGTAGTAACTTCTCAAACCCAAAAATCCTCTAAGATTCTTCAATGTTTTGGGAGTCGACCAGTCCATCATGTCCTTAATCTTGTTAGGGTATACCTTGACACCTTAATGAGATACAATATGACCCAAATACTCTACCTCCTTCACCCCAATGAAACATTTGGATGGTTTGGCATATAGTTGTTTCTTATTTAGTAGTTGTATCACCTTGTCAACATGTCAAACATGATCCTCCCAAGACTTTCTATAGATTAGTATATCATTAAAAAATACTAACACAATTTTTCAAAGGAAGGACGTGAAAATGGAATTCATCAACCCTTGGAATGTGGAAGGTTCATTCGTAAGGCCAAAAGGCATGACCAAAAATTCATAATGCCCTTCATGAGTTTGGAATGTTTTTTTAGAGATATATTCTTCCTTCATTCTAATATGATGACACCCTGAACAGAGATCCAACTTTGTGAAGTAGATTTCTCCATGTATTTCATATAACAATTTATCAATGATGGGAATGGGAAACTTATATTTAATAGTGATCTTGTTGGGCTCTCTATAATCTATAAACATATGCCATGATCCCTCTTTTTTGAGTACCATTTCCACGAGTGCAAAGTAAGAACTTTGGCTAAGTCTAATAATGCCAGCCTCTAACATTTCTTTAACCATACATTCAATTTCACTCTTCTGGGCATAAGGGTATATGTAAGGCCTGGTGTTATAAGGAACACTCCCAGGAATTAGGTGAATAGCATGATCATGATTTTGAGTGGGTGAAATACCTCTGGGAATATCTTCAAATACTTTGGAATGCTTATCAATGATCCCTTGGAGATATAGGGGAATAGATGACTTAGATGTTTGAACATCTAGTGAGAATAGTTGTACAATTACACCATGATTTCCCATTTTCAATAATTTTTTCATGCCATTAGAGATTATTACCTTATTGGGTTTCCATGTGATACCTCTTAACTCAATTTCATTTTCTTCCAATGAAAATTTCTTCAAAATTAAAATCCATTATTCCCATTGATTGTAACCATTGGAATCCTAGTACAACATCAACACCACCCATGGGTATAGAAATAATTGGACTATGCATTACATATGCCCCCATAGTAAGATTGATCTTATGGAATTTTCCTGAGTAATTGATATTTCCTCCATTTGCAATCATTACTTGAAACTTTGGCACTGGATATATAAATTAATTGAGAGCTTTGTATAATTTATAGTGAATGAAAAATTATGAGTACTACCATAATCAATTAGGACTATTAATTTTTCTTTTTGATATATCCTTCGATATTTAGGGTTTGAGGAGTGCTAATTCAAGCCAATGCATTACATGATATCGTGGGAGTCAACTCTTCAGAAGGAATATCTTCTATTTTTTCATCTTGAGATGGTTCTTCTTCTTCTTCTTCTTCTTCTTCTTCCTCTTCACAATCTATGTAGAATAATTTCTTCTCACCACACTTATGTCCCTTACTGTACTTGCTGTCACAATTAAAGAATAAACCTTTTGGTTTTATTTCCTCTAATTGTTGATGTGTCAACCTTGTAGGTTGAGGTGCTTTAGAAAAAGGAACAACATTCTCTCTATAGATGTTAGGAGTGGTCCTTCTAGTATCCATAGCCATATTTTTACTTTCAACATTACTCGCCACCCTGAGAAAATTCTTCAATGATTTGGGTTCCCAAAGGTACACCTCACGTTGAATGTTATCGTTTAAATTTCCTATGAATACATCAATTAGGTGCTCATCTGGAATATTTGTTACCTTTATATTCAATCTTTGGAAGTTCTAAATGTACTCTGCAACTGAACCCTTTGCTTGAGATTTATCAATTGGCTAAAGAAGGTATTTCCCCTTGTATCCTCATAGTGTGCGATCATTTCTTCTATGAAAATTTTCCAAGTGACAAGTGATTTGAGAGAACAAAGCCATCGATACCACACAAATTGATTGGGTTCTAAATATAAAGAAGCAATTTGTACCTTTTGTGTGTGTGGCACATAATGTAGATCAAATAATTTCTCCATCTGGAAAATCCATGTGATTGGATCCTTTCCATCAAACTTCCTCGTATCGATCTTAGGAAAGTGGTTGGTCTTCAACCCAAAGTTGGATTTTCCCCGGTATTGATTTATCTTCCTTGTGTCCTCATCATGAATTTCATGGGATACATTTTCACTTTCAAGTGGCCTCTCTATTAGGAAATTTTTCAATCCTTCCATGATATCCCTTTTTAATCCATCCATCTTAGCATCAATTATTTCCTCCAACTTAGCTTCAGTTGAATCCATCATCCCTTATAGTTCATATTTTGTTACTGTCTTATTTTGTAAATCATTTATGTCCCTACGCTTTTCTTCACCTTCATCAAGAGTCCAAGTAGGATTGTCTAAAGGATTATTTGGTGTATAAGTTCCCTTTTTTGGTGGCATGTTGGCCAAGTATCATTTTTAAACCTTGATTTTGAGGTGGTTCTGATAGAAAAATTTCCTTCTATTGTATCCCCAAAATTTCATCCCTTCTGGGTCTAAAAATTTCATTATGTAGTTCTTTGATGTGTCTTTTCTGCAATGCCACATGTATGATCAAAATTGGACGTTCCAAGTGGAATTTATGGTAAATTCCCTACACCTTGTTTATTTTTGTTCCTTCTAGGAGAGAGTACCTATAAAGTGTTCCAAGAGCACAATATTTAATATTTGATTCTGAAACATGCACCAAAACTACAGACTGTCTAATGTCCAATGCAATGGGTCTCACTTAATTTGGATACTCATTGAATAATATATCACTATTTTACCTGGAACACATGTTTGAGACTAGTTAATATGACTAGTCATCTATCCTATCTTACACAGGGTGTATCTACAAATGTGGGATGACCCATAACCTGAAATGTTTATCAAAGCTACCTTGATAATTTGTCTTAATATCCTCCACATTTTAGGGTCTGAAACATTACAAAAACAATTTTATAGTGAAAATTCCATGATAAATAAATTCATTGCGATTCCATAACCCTATATTACACAGGCTATATCTCCAAAAGTATAGGGCCTCAGGAGACAAAATGTGAACCCCAAGTACCTTGATTTGTCTACTAAATATTCACCAAGGATTTTCTTTTGAAACATCTTTGAAAAAAAGTTATATCGAAAATTACAAGGTGTCTCAGATGCAGCAGTGAAACTCCAAGACCCTTAGCTCTGATAACAAATGTCAAGAACCAAATATCAAAATAGCATAAAAGACCTCAGAATAAGTACTCAACACCTTGACAAAGAGATAGTTTCAGATAATAAGCCTCTTTGAGAGGGAAACCTCCTTATACACAACATAAATTTACTGATATTGTTGATACTGAGAGGGGGGTGAATCAATATCAATTACAATTTAAAACCTTCAACTATATCCAATGAGAAATGAACAATAGTATAAGAGTTACACCAATACACCACAATACACCATGCACAATATATGAGAAATAATCAATAGTTATTGTTCAAGGGAAGTAATGACTTCCAAAGGTAGCTACAGCTTCCAAATGTAAAGGGAGGGATAAACATCCAAGAGGAAGATACAATCCTCCAATATCAAGAGAGAGTTGAACTCTCCATCCTTGCCCCTTCCTTGCACCCAATAATATATGATAGATAATAAAACTTTACATTAAATCATCACCATCAACCAATCATCACATAGAACCTAATAATGCTTCCTGAGACTTCTTCAATTTATGCAATTCTTCAATTCATAGAGTACTCTGATTCTGCATATAATATTACTCAATGTAATTCTCTGAAACTCCTCCAATGCTCACTCCTTGAATCCTCCCCAAAGAGAAGTTATAGAAAGAATGGTATACTTTATTCAATTCCGGTCTATTCAGGAGACTGAACTTCTACAGAATGCCCCGCGCTCAATATTTAACATCCAATTTTGAAACTCTCACACAAGAAACTACAGTCCGTACTCTTTCTAATGAAATTTTTCCCATTTCATTTGGATTCTTGATGAATGAGTTATGACTATTTTACCTGGAACACCTGTTTATTGACTAGCTTCAGGACTGGTCACAAACCCTATCTTCCATAGAGTGTATCTCCATAATTATAGCGAATCAAGAGCTGAAATTTTTACCAAAGGTACCTTGATATGTCTTCTCAATAGCATAAATATTTCACCATCTGAATCGTTCTAGAAAAAAAGTTATAGCAAAAATGGTAAGATGACCTACAAATAACATACCTTAGAACACATCACCAAAAGACTTCATCCTCCCTTGAAATCCGACCTTCTTTACTTCTTATTTCCTTTGAAATTTGACTTCTATCAAAATGAATGTATAATGATGTTTATTTATACCATTTATGTCACTTCATTTTAACATTAGGTCCGATCTGATACTTTCTTATTTTGTAATTTTTTTTCTTTAATTATCTTGGCCTACATGTACTTCCTTCTTCAATTCATTTTGTCATCTTCAAAAATTCATTTCTCCTCAACCATGAGGATCCACGTGATGTGCCACATACCACCAGAAACAACATGATGTATATTATCCATTCATGGGTGTTGTATATGTATGTGCATTTTCCTTCATATCCAAATACCTTTATCAATCTTGCGGTCCAAAACCCATGACTAAGGTTGACATCAATGACAACAACCAATCTTCCAACAATCTCCTCCTTTGTCATCTATGGCAACACTCATGCTCCCCCTATCATCATGATCCCAATTTCTCTCCTCCTTTGACATCAATGGAAAAGGTTAGGGCTACTCCCCCTGAGTTTAATGGGAAAATGTAACTCTCTTCTTTGGGGCTGCTCCCCCTGAACATGTGGCACTCAATAATACTTCATCCTTATTTCTGGTCTTTGGGACTTTTTCTTCCTTAGAATCCTTTTATGTGGCTTCTTTCTTCTCTCTCTTATTCATGTCTAGGATGTATATGTTGTTCAGTCTTATTTTTGCAGTTGCCACCAATCTTCCTGAGTTATTTTCTCTGATTTTACATTTTCGGGAATCAAACATAAGAGTGTATCCTTGATCACATGTTTTACTAACATTGAGTAGATTATGATTCAAGTCTTCAATCAATAGAACATTCTTTGATTTTACACTTTTTCTTCCAATATCTACTACACCTTCTCCAAGTATTTTGGCAGACAAGTCATCTCCAAATGCAACATTGCCACCCTTTCTCTTCAAGCTGATGAATTTGTCTTGATCCCTAGTCATATGAGATGAGCACCCACTGTCTATGAACCATTAATCTTCTTCTTTGCATTCTTTAGCGACTAATGTTATTCAAAAAATTTCATCTTGTAGAATTTCTTTCCTTTCCCGTGCTGTAGTTGGTATGCAAACATTTGGCATATGATTATTGTCCTTCATCTCTCTGCAATCTCGTGCTTTGTGACCAAGATTATTGCACTTGTAACATACAATATTTTGATCCATTAATGGTTCAAATGGATTATAATTTCTGTTGAAAGGTCTATGAACATTTTCATATCTACTATTTTCACCATTCATGTAGCTTGCATAGTTATTCCTTTCATTGATTCTACAATTGATTGCATTGTGTCCAAAATTTCCACAAGTATAACAATGTCCAAGAAATAAATTTTGATACCTGGACATAAGTGATATTCTTTGTGGTGTGGTCCATCTGGGTTCACAATCTATTCTTCTATAGTTTCCCTCATAATGATTGCTTTCATACCTGATGGGAGAGGATCTTCTTGATGTCTCATTCCTTCTGAATTCTAGTTTTCTATCTTGTTGTTCAACTTGTTATGGAGTGTTGCTTTCATCATTTTCAACTTCCTTCTCTTGTTTTGTTGTCTTCAAACTGTCATTGTATCCTAGTCCTATCTTGTCATTTGGAGATATTTGACTGCTAAGGATCTCATCTAATTTTTCAGTGCTTTTTTCGAACTTCTTCAACTTTTTTGTTGTCAATAGTAGCTCCCCTTTTGTGTGATCCAATTCTTCTTTCAATTTCTCATAATATTATAATTGTTCCTTCAAGCTATGAATGGTCTTTTCAATCTTGTAATTCTTTTCTTCACAACTACTCAATTCACCTTTTAGTATTATGTTTGTGTTTCTAAGCTTGCTATTTTCAGTTTCAACATGCTTCAACTTTTCAAGATTCTCATCTTCTTGTTCACTCTCTACATTGTCTTTTTATCCCCAAAAGGAATCAAGGTTGGTTTCTTCATCTGAATCTTCTTCA